>OVBA01001019.1:152-50766 GCA_900406435.1 Lepidium aucheri | reverse complement strand
TATATATATATATATCGGGTACAAATTGGTTCTTGATTTGGTTCCAGTTGGGTTCAGATTCAGTTTTCAGTGTACATAGATTTAGGGTTCATTCTGATATTTTGCCAGATTCAGTTTCTCTAATTTGTTTTTTGGTTCTTTTGATTTAAAACTTATTAGGGTATTTTTATATTTTGGATATGCTTTGTTTTATAGATCAAGTTTACATTCAGGTATTTTGATATAATAATTTAAATTTAAAAAATATCTAATAGAAATATTCTAAAAAGTAAAATTGAAATAAAAATATGTCGGGTATCTATTCCGTTTTTGATTTGGTTTTATTTCATGTTTAAGTTCGGATTTTTGAATAAATAGATTTATGATCTATTTGGATATTTTGTTGGGTTCGGTTACTCTACTTCAGATTGTTTTCGGTCTGTGTTTTGGATTTTATGCTCAAAAATAAATTTGCTATTTACATTCACTATAAATGTTTCGAGAGACTAATTTTCAAAAAAAAAATCAGAAACTAAAATTAGTTTATGTTTGGATCCAAAATATAAATTCTAAATTATGATTACTGAATTTAAATATCAACAATTTTCTATTATTATGAAATAAATATACTCATATACGTAAAAAACAAAATCACCAATATCCTATATTTGATCATCACACTATATTTTCATTCGTATTTTCAAATATATAATATATAACTAAATAGGTGCAAAAAATTATTGTTATAAAATTAAATATTATTAGTGTTTTTTTCAAAACAAATTGAAATAGTTATACGTGAAGTGTATATATACATCCATCATCAATAAAATTATAATTATTTCAAGGTTGAAATCATTTACGATTGTGATGATACATATGAATAATTCTAAATTTTGGATTTCTTGATATAAGTTCAGCAAACCTAAAGCATCATTATTTTAACTAATATAACCTACTTTATTTTATATATTATTAGGATAATATTTTTTCAAATTACTTAGATAACCTACTATTTTCAAATATATCCATTTTACCTTACGCTTCAAAAATACCTATTTACCAAATCATGTTGAATTTCTTTTTGTTTCAATTTTTCCAGAAACAAAAACCTATTCCCTGTTCTAGTTTTGTTAGGTTACACAATACAAAGTGCCTAAGTTATCAAAGAAATCAAAGATCGATTTTTTTTGCGAAACTTTTGGATCGATCGGTCTGATTACCGACCGATTGGTCTACGTTTTTATATATAAAAGTTTAGTACTGTTTAAACAAGACCGATCGATCCTGTAAGCGATCAATCGGTCTTGTTTAAACAGTATTAAACTTTTATATATAATAACTTAGATCGATCGGTCGATAATTAGATCGATCGGTCGATAATCAGATCGATCAGTCTTGTGTTTTCAAGATAGTTCATTGTATGTCATGTGATCGGTCTACACGATGTGTCATTCATCCTAAATTATTTTCTTCTTATAGGATGACGACTCAGAAGAGCGATGAGTTAAGACTTCCAAAACAACTTTTTAACGTCGACTTTTTGCGGTTAATAATTTTTAGTCAGATTGGCGACATATCCGAATCATTTAAAAATATCAATTCCATAGTTTGGATGCGTTGACCGATCGGTATGATTTACAGACCAATCAGTCTGTACAATCAATTAGTTTCAACATCGCAGAACAAATAGCATCTTTGCAAAACCCTCAGACTGATCGGTTTTATAACAGATCTGTCGATCTGAACAATGCAGAAAAATATATTCTTAGCAAAAACACAGATCTATCGGTCTATACATAGACCGATCGGTCTACGCGTCTAAAAAAAAAGTCTGCCAGATTTTGGTAGATTTGCAGGAAGTGTGCTACATTTTTGGTAGACTTGCAAGAGCCAAATTTTTGGTAAACTTGCAAGAAGTCTGCCAAATTTTTGGTATACTTGCAGAATGTCTGCCAGATTTTTGGCAGACTTGCAGGAAATCTGCTAAATTTTTGGCAGACTTGCAGAAAGTCTGCTAGATTTTTGGCAAACTTGCAGGATGTCCGCCTGATTTTTGGCAGACTTGCAGGAAGTCCGCCATATTTTTGGCAGACTTGCAGGACGTCTACCAGATTTTGGGTAGACTTGCAGGAAGTCTGCCAGGTTTTTAGTAGACTTGCAGGAAGTATGTCAAATTTTTGGTCGACTTGCAGGAAGTCTGCCAGATTTTTGGCAGACTTGTAGGAAGTCTACCAGATATAGATTTTGGCAGACTTGCAGAAATTTGAGCAGAACAAAAAACTTCAATTATGTAATCCTAAAACATATAGTTTAGCTTGAGATTAATTATGTTTCCAAATTAATTACTTATCTTAACCTAAAAAATTGTAAATTCTTTTTCTATTTTTATAAAGTAAATGGGTATCTTGGTAATTAAAAATATTAGAAAAAATTAGGTTATATTAGTACTTTTAAAAAAGTAGGTTATTTAAGTAATTTATAAAATAAAATAGATTATTTAAATAATTTATAAAATAAAATAGGTTATTTATGTAAATTTCCCTTTAAAAAAAGAATACATTCCAAGATTCAACAACAGTAATTAAAATAAGAAGTTAATAAACTACATTAGTATTAAGGAAGATTCATCATTTTTAAGATTTCAGATTCAACATATTTTCTACCACTTTCACAATATAGAAGTCGTCATCCTACATTTTTTTGTAAGTTTTACTTTATTTGTTTGATTTTGAATTCAGTTGCATAAATTTTGAAAGGAAAAACATGTGTAATAATACTAAATTGTCAATTTTTGGCAAATTAAACACAAATTTTTTTCTTCTAAAAAAACACATATTGAAATAATTAAGATCGTCAGAATTATCCTTGAACTCACAGTAATTTGTTTTCTAGTGAAACCATTATCTTCTTAGTTTTTAATAACCTTAATTGTTAAAAGGCCCGTAAATATAGCTAACGAAAACCCGTGAGTTCCAAATATTAAAAGAAGGAAGATGCTAATTAGTCGCACCGGAGTAATCAATCTGAGTAGCATCGACAAAGACCCACCCATCAAGAAGTACATAAAAGATTGACTTGCTAATATATGTGAACATTTGCTCGGTTTCCATTCATATTCTGCATCATTTTCTTTCATTTAGGATTTATGCATCTTTATTTTAGTATATTTTTACACTTCTTTTGCATTCTAGAGTCCTAGGAGTAACAAGTTATATATTTTTTATTTCTTGAGTTTTTCTATGTGATTTTGGAGCTACCGTGGAGATTAGAGACTTGTAGATGGGTGTGGAAGCCTTCACGTGAATGGAACTGGAAGATATTTTGACACAAAATAAGCACAAGAGTTAGCTTTCACTTGGTGGTGGTTTGAGGCATTCAGACAAGTAGTTAGGAAGATATGAAGATTTTATTGAAGATAGACCAGTCTGGAGAAAAAAAGTTGGAATTACCCTTAGACCGATCAACAGACCGATCCGTCCACTCCAAACCAATCAGTCCCAAATTAAGAGAAAAAAGCCGTAAGTTTAGCAGACTGATCATTCCAGTCTAGATCAACCATTCTAGTCCAGGCCGATCCGTCCACACCTATACCGATTAGTCTAGTCTTGTTCCGCAAAAAAAATCTTATTTTTGACTTCTAATATGACTTGGTTTGATTTAAGTTATACCAAGACAAGTTTTGGACATATAGAATTAGGTTTCAGCACTTTTGAAGACTATGCTTTTCATTATGCAATTTTCAGAGTTTTAAGAAGATTTCTAAATATATTTACTTTTATTTCAATTTATTCATGAGTTTTATGCAATTAATTTTCTTGTTCTTTTTTACCATGTCCGAGTAGTTCTCTAATCAAGTTTAGGGTTTTCTAGGGATTTCATGGATTGATTAGTTAGGTCCAAATAGGGATTATTCTATGTGTTCTTCATCTATTATTGTGTCTAATGCTTAAGTCAGGCTGATCACCTAGCTTATGATCTTAGGTTTCTTAGTGTACCAAAAATGTTTGTTTAAATGCCTGAACATAGATGAGCAAATTGTGCGTTTCCAACGAAAGCTGATGTTAAAGAAATTTATGAACATATCAAACTTGGATGATAATGCATATCTAGAATTGTAGGTTCGAACGACAATTTAGAATCCTAGGTTGCTAGATATAGTAGTCGATGCCATGACAATGGGTTTGCTATATAGTAGTATTTCAAGTTCAAGAATTGATTTAATTGTTCCCTGAATAGTGATCTAACTTAGAATCCTAATTGCCTATGAATTGCCATGAACTTGATTTTACATTTTTTATTTCCATTGTCTTTAGTTATTTGAATTGCAACAACCATATTTGCTTATTATCTTAAGTTTGTTCCAAAGATTGATAGTGTAACACTTGGTTCTTGTAGATTCGATCCCTAGAATACTACTTCGTTTGTTGTGCACATGCAGTAAGATTATATGATTAAACTATGTGTATCACTTGCAATGGTTAAAGATATGAATCTGAGTAGCACCAAAAAATGAAGACGAAGAACTTGATCATGAAGAGGAGCTTGAGGATGAGCAAGGTGTAGTAGATTCATTGGAAATTCTAACTGGACCAATCAAAAGAGGTCAAGGCCAAGCAATGCCAGATGATGGCTTGAATATTTAACCAGAATCCAGAAGAAGACTTTTAAGTCCACAATGCTCTGGGTTCGATTCAAGCATGTGAAGTACTACAAACGGGCTTTGTGATCCATTAGTACTCTTTTTCTTTCACTTGGTTTTCTTCCAGTGGGGTTTCCAAGTTAAGTTTTAATGAGGCTTATGGATCACAAATGGATAAGAGAACTCATTTGTAGTATAAGTTAGGCCTAAACTCATGTCAATCTTTGGGCTAATTTATCTTTTGTATAGCTTCTCTAAAACCCTAGCTATATAAGGGCTTGTAAACACTTTCTTTGGTTTTCATCTTTCATTCAACCTAAAAACTCTCATTAAATAGATCTCAGTTTGTTACAAACTCGTTCTTCACTTAGATCCAAAAATCCTTCAAGTGAAGAACTTGGTTTTTCAAGAGAGGGTCAAATCTCTTGAAGTGAAGCCTTTCAATCCACCAAGTTCACACTCGAGCACATTCACTCACCTAATCGAGCTCATATTTGACCACCAATCGATTTAGCTTCTCAACTCTTCATTTCTACGTTTTTAGCCAATTCTGTCAACCTTGACTTCCTCCACTCTACCTCTCCGATCAGCAGTTGGGTCAAGTGGAATCCGATAAGACTTCAAATTGTATCCAGAAACCTAGCTCGACCAAGCTACTCGATCTGTTTAGGTCGAATCAGTCCACAAACTCTTCATCTTCTCCAATTTCAACCACTCAACTTTAGATAACGATCCTCACACTATGGAGATTCATACTAGTTAGGCTTGTTTGTAATTCTTCTGGGATGAGTAAAAGCCAATGCAAAGTGACTAAAAGCCTATGCAAAGTGACTAAGTTGGTCAACAATAAGCAAAATGACTAAAAGTCAATGCAAAGAAGAGAATGATTTGAACTTTTACAGATAATGCTTTCTGGAGACAAATGAGAATAGACACAATTATAACTCCATCAGTAATACTTATAAGGATTAGTTTATCTTTGACCTCTCTGTCTTCTTCTTGTTTGTTATATATATGTTCCATTCAAGGAACCATCAAATAGAGAAAGCTGAGCATTTATGATATGTGTGCATTTCAACTAGTTTTAGGTGTCTTTTACTGTCCATTTTGCATGTATTCACATTGTGTTGCCTCATTTTAGAGTCCTGATACGATCCTAATGAGGATTAGGATGACCCGGACCACACTCAACCCGTAAATGGGCGAAACCGGTGGTTCCACTTGCGGACTAGTGACCAAAGGTGAACTCGCCGGCTAGAAGTTGAAGAGTCACGAATCTAGATGATTGATCCTGGTTTTCTGGTGAAGTATAGGAGTCGTGGAGCCAATCTAAGGCGATGCTTGACCCAAAGAAGCCACAAGATGTTTGGTGGAAGCAATTGAAGGCAGCGGAATGAAAAGGAAGATGAATGGTTAGAAATGAAAGGTGAATGAATAGAGAATGGATCAAAAAGAACTACCAAGAGATGTGGAAGGCTCTTAGTCTTCAAAGATCACTAATAATCTAGATATGACACACCAAAGAACTAGCAAGCTAGAGGAAAACCTTAATGATCAAACCGACAAATTTTCTTAAAGATAAAATGTTCGATGAAGATTACACCTAGGATTCTAGAGTATTTATAGCCAAAAAAATAGGTTGTACTTTAAAGGGCCCAAAACATGTTTGGTCAATAAAAGA
Source organism: Lepidium aucheri (assembly GCA_900406435.1). Classification (NCBI taxonomy): domain Eukaryota; kingdom Viridiplantae; phylum Streptophyta; class Magnoliopsida; order Brassicales; family Brassicaceae; genus Lepidium; species Lepidium aucheri. Next base: position 44,464 of record OVBA01001019.1, on the reverse strand, counting down.
CATAATAAAGCTCATTTCGTCACTTAGACAATCTGTTCTTCTCTTCACCGGTTTTATAAGGCTTTTATAAAGCATGTTATAAACATGCTATAAACATGTTATAAACACGTTATAAGTATGTTGCCAATGGGGTTGTAGTGTAAAGTGTGTTTTAACAAGCCTCATTAAAAACCTTGTGCTAGAAAACCCAAAGGGACAAAACTAGCAATAAAGAAAATAGTACAAGAACACACATCTCCCATTGACAACCCTTACTCGGCTTGAATCACAATGAATATGGTTGGATAAGCCATGAGATTAAGGTTGCTTTTGGCTTGTAGTAGCATTGTGCTAATATCCTTCTCAAGTATCTTAGCTTTAGCTCGAGTAATAGGTCCAATGGGCAGCTCGAATGCTTGTTGTGCTTCCTCCGGTTCAAGCTCCAAGTTATCTTCTTGTTCTGGCTCATGTTGTTGCTCCACTATCATATCATCCCTCCCTCTTGAAATGGATTTGACCTCAAATCTGCATCATCTGAAACAAAAGGGACCAAGTCAGCAACATTGAAACTATTACTTACGGTATACTTACCTTGAAAGTCAATTTGGTAGGCGTTGTCGTTGATCTTCTTGATGATCTTGAAAGGACCGTTCATTCTTGGCATCAACTTTGATTTTCTCTCATTTGGGAACCGGTCTTTCCTTAGATTTATCCACACAGAATCTCCTTTATTTACGGCTCTTATTAGCTTGCTCTGCATACTTCTTTGTCCTTTCTTCAATGTTAGCTCTTGCTTTCTCATGAATCCGCTTAACAAATTCTTCTTTCTTTTGTCCATCCATGCTAAGTCTCTCACTCAAAGGCAAAGGCATTAGATCCAAAGGAGAGATGGGATTGAACCCATAAACAATCTCAAAAGGCAAAAACTTAGAAGCTGAATGCATGAAATGATTATATGCGAATTCAACATGAGGCAAACAATCTTTCCAAGTCTTAATATTCTTTCTAACTAGCGCCCTAAGGAGAGTTGACAAAGTTCTTTTAACTACCTCAGTTTGACCATCCATTTGTGGATGACAAGTAGTGGAGAACATCAACTTAGTTCCTAACCTAGGCCACAACGTCTTTCAAAAGTAACTAAGGAACTTATCATCACGATCAAAAACTATAGTCTTAGGATTTCCATGTAAACGCACAATCTCCCTAAAGAACAAGCTAGCAACATTCTTAGCATCATCCATTTTGTGACAAGGAATAAAATGTGCCATTTTAGAGAAGTGATCTACTACCACAAAGATAGAATCACGCCCTTGTCTAATTCTAGGCAAACCAAGAACAAAATCCATAGATATGTCATGCCACGGATGCAAAGGAATATGGAGTGGAGTATACAAACCGTGAGGTTATGCCTTAGCCTTAGCCATTTTACAAGTTGGACACCTATCACAATACCTGTCGATGTCTCGCTTCATGTGCGGCCAATTAAAGTGCTCTTGCATGATATGCAACGTCTTGGCCACTCCAAAGTACCCCATTAAACCTTCCACTTGGAAAAGATTTATCCTCAAATCTGCATGGACATACAACAAGTTAGCACTCATGGATTCGTGTAGGGTAAAGAAATTATCTCCCTTTTTGTTTAGTTTCATCTTTGGCTGATATGATGCATCAGGTGGTTTTTCCTTGAAGATCGAGTATACTCTAACTACTCGTTTGTTGTCCTGACTTGTTGAATCCAATGGTGAAAGCTCAGAACCTCTTGTTTTCCTAAGGTATTTCCAGCTCCAAAATCCAAAGTGATGACTCATTCGATACATTGGCCCATAATCAACTAGGTGAGTTAGCACTTGGACCATCCTTGTCTTTGAATCTTTGACCTCTCTTTCCTTTACTTTCACAAAAACTAGAGAAAACACATTAAATGTGCGATAGGAATAGACAAACAATCTCTTAAAATGATCACTCATGCTTAAGGCTTCGAACATTAGTTTTGAATGGTTCAGCTCAAACACATGATCAATCAACTCACATGGCTCAATCAGCAAGTTCTTAATTATGCAGCACAATTCAGGCCAAGTTCTAAACAATGCACATTCGGTACTGCTTCTAAATATATCAAACACATGGCTGCTCAGAGAAACATTCAAAGATGACTTAAACTCTCGAAAATCATCAAGCATAAAACCTATTTGTTTAAAGAACTTCTCCAGTGTGAGTTCTTCAAAAGACGGTATCATTTTATCTAAAACTGAGCTTGAAACTCGAAATTCTTGTATATGTTCCAAACCAAAACGTTTTTCTTCTTCAGCAGAGATCATCACAAACAAACTATGCCCTGTTCTAACCAAATCAATTTCCTTACAGTGCTTTATTTGATAGCCACAAGGAATTGGCATAAGAGGTGATTGTTCCAATTCAAACTCCAATGGTAAACTCCTTTGTTTGTTCCCTGAAAAAGAAACAATGCTACTCGGTTGCTCCGGTTCTACAGAGGTTAGTTTCTCACGCTTAAAACCAAATTGATTAGAAAAAAGAAGACTCTTAGCTTCTAAAGACGTTTTGAGCAAAGCTCTGGTTGGTGGTTCTTGTCTTGCATCATTAATGGCTAATGATTCAGAATTTCGCTCATCCCTTGTAGCTTCTCCTTCAACGTTTTTCTCATTCACCATGGTATGATATTGCTTCGGCTCACAGCTTGATTCAAGTGATGATTTGAGGCTTTGTTTGCGAACTAAAATCGGTTCATTGATTTTCTTAGCAAGGCTGGTTTCTTGTCTTGAACTGCTAACCCTTAAATTGTGGCATTGGCTTGTGATTTGTGGTTTGGTGCTTGTGGAGCACACTTATTTCTTAGTAGCTTGGTTTCTTGATATACCAATGAACATCAACTTCCTCAAGCCACCATTTGCGAACGTTTCCAGCAATTTGTTTTACCGCATGAGGCAATTTCTCCTTGCTCGGAATGTTGTTGTAGTAAAACCACTTGTCCATATTTTCCTCCCACTCAAGGTAGTTTCTTTTTCCTGAAAATTTATAGAGTTTAATATCCGATTGAAAATCAGAATAAAAAACATATTTGGATTTGGGAGTGTGAGGAATTTTCTATGGGTTGCTCCATGTTGATCTCAAAGTGTTGTCTGATGGTTTAGCTTTCAGCTCTTGTTGATTCCTTGCTCGTGCTCTTGTTGCTTCCTTACTCGAAGGTTGTTGCTTTCTTCTATAGTCCTCAAACATTTGAGTGCGACATTGTCGGGTTCATTTTCCGCCATTTCTACAACACAACAACAAGAGAATGCGAGTAGTCTATTCGAGAAAATAAGAGTCAAATAAAATATAAATGATCTGCAATCAATAAGTCTGAGTTCACTTAATTCCCTAAACACAATTGACCAAAAATTAATGTGGAATTTAAATTTTTTTAACCAATCAATTTTGGAATGCGAAGAGACAATTTTTTTGTTCAGAAAATTCAGAGAGGTTTTGAAACAACCTGTGTTTGAGGTGGCTCTGATACCACTTGATACAATCCTAATGAGGAGTAGGATGACCCGGACCACACTCAAGCCGTAAATGGACAAAACCGGTGGTGCAACTTGCGGACTAGTGACCAAAGGTGAACTCGCCGGCTATAAGTTGAAGAGTCATGACTCTAGATGATTGATCTTGGTTTCCCGGTGAAGTATAGGAGTCATGGAGCCAAGCTAAGGCGATGATTAACCCAAAGAAGCCACAATATGTTTGGTGGAAGCAATTGAAGGCAGCAGAATGAAAAGGACAATGAATGGACAGAAATGAAAGGTGAATGAATAGAGAATGAATCGAAAAGGACTACCAAGAGATGTGGAAGCTCTTAGTCTTCAAACCTCACTAATAATCTGGATATTACACATCAAAGAACTAGCAAGCTAGAGGAAAACCTCAATGATCAAACTGGCAAAGTTTCTTAGAGATAAAAGGTTTGATAAAGATTACAACTAGGGTTCTAGAGTACTTATAGCCACGAAAATGAGTTGTGCTTTAAAGGGCCGAAAAATGTTTGGCCAATAAAAGACATAATAAGATAAAAGACATAATAAAGCCCATTTCGTCACTTAGACAATTAGTTCTTCTCTTCACCGGTTTTATAAGACTTTTATAAAGCATGTTATAAACATGTTATAAACACGTTATAAGCATGTTTCCAATGGGATTGTAGTGTAAAGTGTGTGTTGACAAGCCTCGTTAAGAACCTTGTGCTAGAAAACCCAAAGGGACAAAACTAGCAACAAGGAAAAGAGTGCAAGAACACGCACCTCCCGTTGACAATCCTTAGTCGGCTTGAATCACAACCAATGTGGTCGGATAAGCCATAAGACTAAGGTTGCTTTTGGCTTGTATCATTGTGCTAATAGCCTTCTCAAGTATCTTAGCTTTAGCTCGAGTAATAGGTTCAATGGACAGCTCCAATGCTTGTTGTACTTCCTCCGGTTCAATCTCCAAGTTGTCTTCTTGTTCCGGCTCATGTTGTTGCTCCATTATCATATCAAGTCCTTTAGTTCCGCTTTGCATAGTTTGCATTCGCATTGCATACATTTTGAATTTGGAGAATTAGGGACATTTGGACACTCTGAAGACTATTCTAGACCAGAGGAGGAAGGATGTAGAAGGACTTGGCAAAATGATGCATTTTGGAGCTAAATGGAAGCAAAGACTTGGGTACATGGATTCAACTCGGTTTCACCACTCAACCGTCAAGGCCGAGTTGATCCAAACCGATGTACCAGCTCGACTACAGGGGTCGAGTTGATGACCAGATTACTTATTTTTCTCTAGCTCAACTAACCAGCTCGGTACACATGGTCGAGTTAGATGCTCGTGAATTTTTTTGTTGAATTTGTTAGTTTGATTTTTTATGGATAGATTAATAAGGGTATAAATACTCTCTTATGTCATCAAAACCCTTTGTCCATGTTTTATTGCCTTTTTGTGAAAGAATAACTAGAATATTCTCTCTTTTGTAATTTCAGATCTGAACCTTGTTTTTTATTTGTTTTTATGCAATTTCTATCTTCCTTTTCATCTTGTTTACTTCTTTCTTAGTTTCTTGATGATGCTGTTTATTTTACTTTCTGAGTTTTTAATGTTCTTAATGATTTATGGGTAGATTATCTAGGGTTCTTGAGGAAATGATTAGATTAGTGTGGATTTTAGGTTTTCTAGGTTGCTTAATGTTGGATTAGTCTAGATCTCTTCTGATTTGGTGTTAGTAATGCTTATTTCATTATGATCATTTGAAATCTGAACTTAGACATTGTAGCACCTAGAAGTTGTTTGATAAAATGTCTGACTAGACCATTTCACATATTTGCATTCTTAACTCAGTGGATTAACTGTTTAGGATGTTTATTGGTTAGATTAAGTTGTTTCTTAATGCCTAATAGGTTGTTGAATGCCTATAATATAGGATATGTTGATAGCTTCTCTAAGATTGGTTGCCATGAAAGTGGATTCTTTAGTTTATGAACTTGTTGCCTAGAAATCCTCTCTGTGTGAGTTTTGTTAAGTAGCCTAGTAGACCTAAGTGAATCAATGATCCATTATGCCAACTCCTCAAGAGCTCTCTTTCTCATTGATTTTTCTCACTCTGTTTTGTGCTTAATTCTTTGTTTTCCTGTTAACTCTGATTTTATTTTATTAAGTTTATTGCTATTTTCTCTAGATATTTATTTGTTTATTTGATCATTTAGGCTAATAAATAACTAAAATCATATCTGATTGGCTTGGATTAGATTCTTTGATCGCATTTTGATTGTTAGTAATTGCACCTGATTAGATTAACATCTTATATACTGCAATGACATAATAGTGCATAGGGATAATTGATAGTAAAAATCCTTGTATCATGTTATGCCTAAGCTTTTAATGAGTTTTGAATAAATTCAAAAAAACCCAAAATCAAAAGAAAATAAAATAAAATATTAATAATCATTTATAAACATCATTGATTCTATCTATTTTGTTTTGGATATCATCAAGGGGTGGACACGAGACAAGTACTTGCTAATTTTCATATACTTATTATTTGGTTTGCTTTGCTTAAGTAATAAAAATTATACTTATATTTTCCTTGAAATAAGGAAATGCAAAAATAAGAAATACTTATAAGTTACTTGACCCGATTTGTAATTCATTAAAGTTACTAGTTAAATTATTTATTTGATAAAGCTTTTGATTTAGGTTTTAGATTGTGATTTTGATTTAAGGTTTTTGGATTATAATTTTATTAAGCTTTTTGATTTAGGTGTAGATTATACTTTCGATGAAGCTTTTGATAGGTCTTTAAATTATACTTTCAATTCGATATAAGATCGGTTATAACAGATTCGTTATATGTATTCTATTAAGGTAATCATTTCTGTTGACACTTCAAGTAAGGAACTTGAGTTCGACAATAAAACCTGGAATACTATATAACTGATAGTGAATTTGGCATTCCTATGCACTGCCCCTATGGGAAATGTATTAGGCAAGAACAAACAATCGAAACAGCGAGATAAATGATGTACTTTATGTGCAAAGAGTTTAAGGTTAGGAATACTTATACTACTATAACTAACCATTATTATTCTTAGACTCTTTCAACTTAAGTAGTTTCTTATGCTTTTATGTTAAGGATGATGGCCTCCACCAACGTGCTGGTTCAGATGTACGAGGCTTTATCCACCATATACTGACAATCGCTCACGTATTTCCAACATAGGGATGATCTCCACATACAATTTTAATCTACGGTTGTAATCAAATGGCGTAAGATAAACCCATAGATCCTCATCATCAGAAATAGTAAACCATTCCTCCTCACATCCCACCACCAATGGATAGTAACTCCACTGTAATTTAACATTACTTCCATCCTTTGTTCGAGATTGGGTTAGGTGGACGGCCGGCTACTGTCTAGCGAGTTACTAACAAAGCGGAGATTAATTGAGGAGTACTCAGAGACTATATTTTTTATTCTACTTTTTCACATATATTTATGATCTATAAGACATTACAAATAGAAAATATTAACTTATTATATATATATATATGAGATTTATAGAAAAACAAATCAGATAATAGATAGAATAATATTTCTTCAAACACACATCCTATTCAAAATACAAAAAAATATTCAGATATATACAAAATATAGTTTCCACTGATAAGATATATAAAAAAAGTAGATTGTTCTGATCTTGAAAATTAAAAAAAAAATGTTTCTTCATCCTTTTCGTTCAAAAGATCAAGTAATCACCATGTAACGGAGAGGTGTATTAGATGTTAGATCTTGTATTAAAAACTGAAAAATAAGTAAATTGAATGAGTTTGAATGTATCTTATACCAACTAAAACTGAATAAACAAAAACAAAGTGAAAACATGTAAATAATGAATATCAAAGGATTACCACAAAAACAAAGGAAAAATAACAAATTGACCTTACAAAGTAGACTGGGGGTCATAAAATACATGAATTTCTTGGTATTCATTAGGTTCAAATTCCAAATCCACAACATTGTCTTATTCTCCGAATTCAAAGTCATCATTATAGAGATCTGTTATCCTTGGAGATTGGGTAGAAAACACACTATTTACATCATTATCTTGATCTTCTACATGTTCCACTAGCCAATCTTTAGTGGTATCTTCATTTCCATCATGAGAGAGTAGAATAACATTTTCTCTTTTATTTTTCTGCTTTTTAAATAGCCTTTCATATATTGAATATATACTAGACTATTTATTCGATTAACATCTAGTTTATTTCTCTTCTTCGTGTGAATCTACAGAAGTATTTGATTAACTCCTTCAAAGCTACTCTAGTTTCTTTCAAATCTTGAAGAAGTAGAGGTCAAAAAAAGGATCCTAGTTGCCTCTTCTGCAAGGTTGGTGGACCATATCCATAGCTTAACCACCAATTCTCTAAGGTACACTATGTACTAAATATATGACAAATAAAAGATATATGATCAAATAAACATGTGTAAAGTGAGAAGACATACCTGGATCAAACTTTTCATTTTTCTTTTCACATCCTTTCATTGCTAAGCTTCTACCAAAGGAACCAGTTTTGTTTTTGTAGAGACAAAGTTCATGATTCATGACTAAGTCTTGCTTTTCAAAGTCACCATAATAGAAAGTTTCTATACAAACCATGAATCCTTCCATAACCTCCAAGTCATATTGGCTAGTGGGTTCTATGTAGAAGTAAAACGGACTAAGGAAGTAGGCAACAATATGCAGAGGAGAATCCAACCTACCTTTCATTTTTTCATCAATAATGTTTAAGATTGACTGATAATTCTTCTCTAGATGATTTGAACCTTCCTTGATATACTTCCTAGCTTTTAAAATTTCACCATAAATAAATCCGAGTAGAGGTATTTTTTTCCATCTGCCAGTCTTAAAACCTTCACCAAAGGGCTGAATATCTTCAAAACAACCATCACAAATTTCTAAAATGCAAAACTCATAATTATACCAGACCTTTTCTTACCCTTCAGACACTTAGAATGCTTTTAGTTATGCCAATCATCACTGCCAAACATGTTCTTCAACTGTGTTTTCTTCTCATACAAATTATGAAGAGTCAAAAAATAAGTTGCAAGCCTTGTTGCTCTTGGTCTCACAATATCTCTTTTCTTTGTATATATTCTCATCATTGATAGTGTTTTATGATGAGCATATACAAAGATGGTGATAGCTTTTGCTTAATCTATGTATGATTTTAGCAAAATTAGGTAATTTTGAAACCCTTTATAGTATCAAGTCTATATAGTGTGAGCAACACATTCATACTCAAATATTCTTGGTCTCTTCACTATGTATTTTCACAGCTGGAACATTGTTTGTAGCATTATCAGTCACCACCTGTACACTTTTTTCTGCCCTTATATCTTCAATGCACTAGTCAATGTAGTTGAAGATATACTCACCGGTGTGAGAACCTTTAGAAGTATCTTTTAAAGAAAACATGTACCTCCTCTTCAGTTGACACGCAAATTCATTATACTTCTTCTTTTCATGTCAATACATGCATATGTCATCATTGAACAACCTTTTTTCCCATTCATCTTCTAGACTCTTCAACTGACCCTTTTTCCTTTGATGTTCTTCATTTAACAATGGCTCTCTTAGCTGATATTGACTTGGAGGTACCCACCCGGGCCAAGACTGTCCTAATGCTTCACAAAATAATCTGAAATTTTCATTATCAATAGCATTAAAAAATAGTTGACTAGTACACCCATCTAGCACACTGTTGGCATACAACATGTATCATCTCTTTAGAAATGATATCATGGATACTCTGTTGTCGTGTCTGTGCAACCAAAAAAACTTCAGTATTTATGCAGGTTGCATACTGATCATTGGGACCTTGGAAATTAGGAGTTTTAAGAGCTCCAAGCTCTTTTTCAAGTTCATCAATAATGGTGTCCTTATTGATATTCACCTCTGCCCTCAAAGGTTCCTCATGTTTTTGTTTCAGATTTTTTTTTGTTTCTTGCTTCAATTATCGCCTTCTTATACACTTCTCTTGATCTTCTTTACTTGGGGCAGGGCAAGGTGAAACATTTTCTTTGTGATTACAATGTATTCTTTCAATCTATACACACCACATGTGAACTCTTTCCAACAATTTGCATTTGACTTTGTTTGGAAATCTTTTATCACACAAGACACCATATTCCCATCCTACATCATTGGAGTTTCGCTTAAGAGGTGGAGGTGTATATGTTGGTTGATTACTCATCCTCTCTCAACCTGAAAAAGAAACAAACAACTTAATTCAATCATTTATACGTCACACATTTGATGATACACCACTTAACTTGAGTACTATGCATGTTCTAGCAGACGAGTCAGGTTTGCGTTTCAATAAAAAGGTGCAATTTAAGAAATGGGATTTACTAGATTAGTACAACAAGAGAAAGATTTGATCATGACTTTTGTTTTGGATAGTTAATTTCATGCTTCAGAAGTAGCAGTTTATGTCTGTTTATGTCTAGTTCATTCAATAAATTACTTATAGATTTATCAATGTTGGAAATCGGCAAAGAATCTCAAATTTTGTCCTCATGCTTTCAAAAAAATTTCATGTTCTCTACAAAAATGTCTATTATGCAAATCAATAATCTGAGGACTTAGATTACTATTGGTGAAATACTAGATAAGGTGAACTATTTTAATCAATATTCAAAACAAAAATTTTCTAGAAAAAATCATATAATTACATGAACAATTTTGACTAGATAAAGGATAACTAAATATCCAGAAAAATTCTTCAAGTGATGATTATATTATTTAATTCTATCCAGCTCATGATCTTCAATTTTACAGTAAAACAAATATTTAAAACAAAAATAGTCGTCACTTTGCTGTGTTTATCAATTTATGTTGATTGGTAGTAACAAGAGTAATGATTTTTTCACGAATTCTTAAAATCAGATTTGAAAAAACAAACAAGAGATTTGTGAGATTCTTACCTGAAATTTGTGATGTGATGAAGGTAGATGATGATCAAACCTTATTTTAGTTGGATTTGATATCAATCTCCCAATATGTGCTCTTGATTTGAGGTTGAAAACAAACCCTAAATTTATTTCTCAGGTTCTTCTTAGTCATGAGACTCACTTTTAAAGAGAATAACTTGTAGGCTTTTAACATTTAGGCTTCACCAAACACCAAAAAATCATCAAATTCATTAAAGACGTGAGTCAAACTCAGATTCGAGAAGAATATGGTCCATGGGTTCTATGTATTATACGGACGATGCAGAAGATAACTTGGTCCACCGAGTTAAGATGTCAATCACCTTGAATTCGCCATGACGAACATCCATTGAGTGTTTGTCCTCATCGATGGGGCCGAGATTTAGAACATGACTTCCATCTAATGAAAGCATCTTGCATACACTAGCTTCCATCATCGACAAAGTTATCTCGAAGTTTAAATGTATGTTGTTGCTGCGCATTATATCATGCCATAAAAACAGAACCAGTAATACTACTTATACAAGTTGTACTACATTTATCAGTAATAGTAATTTTATAAGTTATACTGAGTCTCAGTTATACTCACTAGTTCTCCTATCACAAGTACTCACTATAAAATTGGATCCTATCATAGTCTAATCTACAATGCATTTTGATTCAACTATTGACCCAAAACAATGGTAAAACACCCCTCAATCAATCGAAATTGTGACCTAAATCAAATTCTCAATTTCTAAACTAAAACTAAATCATGATTCTATCAACCTGGATTTTGAAGGACATGGCAAGTCAACAAAACTCTGTTTTTCTCCTCTCCGACCAAGTATACGGTTTTTTAGTTTTTTTTGTACAAATTTAATCAAATTATGAAAGAACATGAGGAGCTGACGTGGCACAAGACACAAGTGAGTATTGCTTTTGGTTAAAACAAAGCTGATGTGGCAACATCTCATTGGTTAAACATAAGCAGCTTGAACAAAAAGGGAGCTTGCTCTAAATGAAAAAAAAAAGAAAAAAAGACATGACTCTAGAAGAAAAGTGAAGGCTGACCCAACCCTTATTTGTTCAACTGTCTTACTTGTTCTACGACAGCTGAACATGAGGGAAAGAGAGGGGTCAACTCTTTTGCAAGATGCAGAAAGCAACAAGTCTCTGCAACAGAGAAGAGTTATAGAGTGTTTTGGAAGTATTTCAAGAGATCAAAGGAAAACCCAAGAAGTGTTAAGATTATATAAGGAGCCCTTAGCAGCTGAGAGAAGGTTGGACTTTCATAAAGAACAAATTGAGAGTTCCAAGTTTGAGTGTGTTCTTGGTGAGTGTAACCGAGTGTGTTACAAAAGCTACAAGTCTGTAGTGTTGTGTGAGCTAGAGAGTTCAAAGAGAGTTGCAACATCTACAAGGTTGTAGCTTTGTGTGAGCTTTGGGTAGTTAGGAATAGGTCAATGGCAAACCAAGTTGTGGTTGAGTGTAAATCTTAATAAACAATATTGTACATTGTTTATATTATTATTAATACAAAAGCTTAAAGAATCTATGTGTGTCTGTATTTTGCGCTAGCATTTGTTCACAAGTGTTCTCATTATGTGTTTGTCTTGCTCTACAACAGTCTTTCTGTTGTTTTAGTTCTTGTGTTATATTGTGTGTCTTCATTCCAATACTTTCAGTTGTTATCAGAGCCGCTCAACCAAGAGGAGGCTCATATCTCAAACAGGTTGAAGATCCTTAGGTATAAATGGAGAACAAGTCTGAAGAAATGGAAAGTGTTGCATTTGAAGCATGTACTGACGAGACTTCTTGAAGCAAAGGAGGATAATTTTTTGGACTCTGTTTGTCTTAGTGGTAGAACAGAAAAGGTTCTAGTTGAGTGTGACTCAGACTCAAATGAAGATGGTGACGCAGACCTTAAAGAGGAGTACTATAGACTATAGAACAATTGGGTAAGAACCATTGAGGACAACCATCAGCTCACTAAGGAGAAGCTAAATTTAGAAGCTAGAGTAAAGACACTTGAAGCAGCGCACAAATAAAAACAGTTGAAGGAGGAAGCACCTGCAACTGTACAATACATGGTTGACAATCCTTCAAATATGTGGCGAAACAAGTATGAACAAGAGAGAGTAAAGGCAATGTTCTTGGAAAAGAAGCTGAGTGACAGACTGAAATATATCAGAATACTCAACAATGGAACAAAGAATCTAGATGAAATCTTGAGTATGGGAACCCAACACTACAATCTGGGATATCAAGATAACAACTCTCAAGTTAATTCAATATCACAAAACATCAAGTTTATTAAAAGTAGTGGGTATGTAGAACACAAAATCTACAAGCGTGAAGTAGTGGGTTCATATGGAAGTTTAGTACAGTCTATAAAGGGTTTATAGGTTTTCATATCATACAGGACAGATGCGGCGGCCATTTAGCCGTTAAGCTCACCTTGATCCAAAAAAACCGGCCGTCTTTGAATCTGGGAAAACTTTTGGTGTTAACACATGATGGAGAACAAGTCGATGTAGCTACTATAATAAGCATGGTTACAGTAGGATCTCGTGTTAAAGGAACAACTTCATGTACTCTGGCACTTGAACAAGTGTTATCCTGAACCAACAAAGTGCTCACATGTTTGGGTTTCAAAGGAGGATCTTCATGTTGATCTCACTCAATAAATAAAAGATATGAGATATGATAATTGCTGGAAGAATCGAGCTGCATAGTGGTTAGAAGTACAAACCATTCACCAGCAAGTCACTGGTGTGTTTCAGACGAATATAACACATATTTCAACTACAACAGTTGAGGATGACTCATGGTACTTTCATAGTGGTTGCTCCAGGCACATGACAAGATGTAGAACAAATTTGACTAACTTGCATGAGAAGCTAAGGTTACATTTGGAGATGAAAGCAAAAGAAGAGTAAAGGACAAAGGTGAAACAGATAGTACAGATCTTCCAGCTCTCACTACTGTGTACTACGTTGCTGGTTTGATAACAAATTTAATAAGTACATGCCAACTCTATGACACTGGACTAAAAATGACCTTTACTGAATCAGACTATCAAGCAGTAGATTTGAAGGACAACACAATTATGACTGGTAATAGGACAGACAATAATTGCTACAAGTGGTAGATCTAAAGCGTGTTATGTTGTTGTTGAGTCAGGGCTAGAATTACAAAACAGGCGGACGGGACACATGAATGTGCAGCATCTAAAGAAGCTGGTTGGTGCAAAGGTTGTGAGAGAAATTCTAAACTTTAAGGGCAAAGAAATACTTATTTGGAAACAAACAAGAGTTCAACACAAAAGGGTATCTCAAGTATCCTCCACAAATCTCCTTAAGTTAGTACAGATGGATGTCATTGGTCCTGTACAAGAAGAAAGTGTTAATGGAAAAAGGTACACCTTGTGTTGATTGATGATTTTTCTAGGTTTACATGGGTCAGATTTCTAAGGAAGAAGTCTGAAGCAGCTAAAAGCTTCAATATTTATGCTTTACACATGCGATCTGAGAAAGAGAAGATTATGCAAATCAGGACTGATCATGGAAGAGTATTTGAAAATGATGTGTTTGAAAAGTTATGTCACTCTCAAGGAATACGAAATCAGTACTAAGCACCAAGGACACCACAACAGAACAATGTTGTTGAACGTAAGACCAAAACAGTACAAGAGATGGCTCGAGAAATGTTGCATGGAAACAACATCCCAACTCGGTTATGGATAGAAGTAGTAAACACAACATGCTATGTCATAAACATGGTGTATGTGACACTAGGTACTGAGATGACTCCATACAAGATTTGGAAAGGGAAAACACCCAACTAGAGTTATTTCCATGTGTTTGGATGTGTGTGCTACATTTGAATGACAAGGACCACTTTGGTAAGTTTGACGCACAAAATGATGAAGTGATTTTCTTAGGATGTGGATCTAATAGTATGGTGTTCCGAGTGTCCAACAAGAAGGCTAGGATGGTTATGGAATCAATCAATGTCATCTTTGATGAAAGAAAGAGGTTGATTGTTGTACCAATGTTGTATGACTTAGATGAAGAACACCAAGGCGTTCAGACAGAAGAACAATTAGCTTTGGAGTTTCCAAAATTAAAGGGAACAAGTGCCTAGGAATCATTCTGAATCAGACATAATCGGTCCTTTATATGAAAGGGTTACACGAGGCAAGCAAATCAACTCTCCAAAAATGATCCAATAACGGAGTGGAAGAAATGTGATACATAGCTATGTAACAAAATATGTTCTACTTTTATTTGAGTATACACTCAAGCAGGGGGAGAATGAGTTTTTGTTTGTGCAATATATTCGTGTAATAGACTAATGCAATCCGCAAAAGGTTCATGTTCATGTGTGTTTGACATAGACAAGAAGCTTGAGTTGTCACACTCAGATAAAAAGGGGGAGAATGAAAGAACATGATGAGCAGACGTGGCACAAGACAAAATTGGGTATTGCTTTTGGTTAAAACAAAGCTAATGTGATAACATCTCATTGGCTGAACAAAATCAGCCGGAACAAAAAGGGAACTTGCACGAAAATGGAAAAAAGAAGAAATGACTATATAAGAAAAGTGAAGGCTGACCCAACCCTTATCTGTTCTATTGTCTTACTTGTTCTACAAAAGCTGAACAAGAGGGAATCAGATGGGTCAACTCTAGTGGTTCTGCAGGATGCATAAAGTAACAAGGCTCTACAACAGAGAAGAGTTGTAGAGTGTTTTGGAAGTATTCCAAGATATCAAAGGGAAACTTTAGAAGTGCTAAGGCTATATAAGGAGCCCTTAGCAGCTGAGACAAAGTTGTTTTATAAAAAGAAAAAATTGAGAGTTCCAAGTATGAGTGTGTGCTCGGTGAGTGAAACTGAGTGTGTTACAACAACTATAGTGTTGTAAGAGAGTTGTGTGAGGTAGAGAGTTCAAAAAGAGTTGCAACAGCTACAAGGTTGTAGTGTTGTATGAGTTTTGGGTAGTTAGGAATAGGTCAGTGACAAACCAAGTTGTGGTTATGTATAAACCCGAATAAACAAGACTGTACTTTATTTATATTACTACATATGGACCAGTGCGATGCACGGGTTTTAAAAAATTATATTTAACATATTTATAATATTATGAATAATTAGTATAGTAAAATATTTTAAACCATATAATCCTATAATAAAATCCATACCTCGTTTGGCCTACTTTTGTGTCAAACATCTTCTAGATCTTTTCGGGTTTATGATTATTTTGAGTTGTTTCAATATTTTGTAACTTTGTAATTTTTATTGCAATCTTGCATACTAAAATAACAAATTTCGGTAAAATTACAAATTTTGATAAAATTTATTTTATAGAGTGCATTTCCAAGCTTTTCCATAAGAAAATAATGCATAAAGCCTTGAAATAGTATTCTCATGTTGTAGAAAGATTTAATTTTTAGTTGGATAATAAAATTTTTGTCGAATAAGGAAAAAACATATTAAAATTTACTTTTTTATCAAGTAAGAGAAAATTTATTCATATAAGCTCATTGTTTTCATTTAAAATTCTTGCTTCCCACTTCTTTAAAAGTCGATCACCGTACGATGATACAAACTTTTTTTGCTGATTAATGTAAATAACTTGTGTTGACTAATCTCTATATAGATAATTATCTATATATAATATTTATTTTATAAGTAAGATCTTTGTAATATCGATGGATGTATATAGATTAATTATATATATATAATATTTACTTTATAATTATTATAAATAGATACAATTTTTATAATTATTTTAATGAATTTAATTTTCTATTAGAATATTAATAACATTAGTATTATTTTAAGATTATGATATAGTTAGTCATTTACTATTCTTTTTATGTTAGGATTTGGTTCCTTCATATAATAGGATTTTAAATAGATATAAATAATTTGTCATATAGTTACAATTATTTTTTTATTGTTTTAAATATATCACCAAAAATTTTATGATCGTTGGATTTGACACATAGAAGAATCCTTTTAATTACTAACTTTGAGAAACTATTTTTTATATAATAAGATCGTTGGATTTGACCCATGGAATAATCTTTTTAATTACTAACTTAGAGAAACCCTTCTTTATATAATAAGATAATAATAATAATATTTCGTTTTATAAAAATAAATTTTTAATGTAATATTTTTTATATAATACGATTAGTAATGAAAATTAATTCTTGTTAATTTTTTAACAGTTAATATTTCCGATTTCCTTTTAGATTAAGATTTTTTTTATGTTAAAAATTCTTTTTTTATAATTGCTAACTTTGATAAGACCTTTTTTATATAATAAGATTCTTAATACAAAAGTTTTAAGAATTTTTGTGTATATCTGTTTTACGCTAGCATTTGTTCTATAAGCATCTTCATCATGCGGCTGTCTTGTTCTACACTAGTTCCTCTATGGTTCTAGTCTTTTTAAGTTATAGCGTGGTTCATTATGGTACTTTCAAATTAGAAAAGAAAAGAAAAGAGCATTTTTGTCTAAACACATTTTATTTCATTAAATATAAATGAATATCTAAATAAGTGCGGGATATAAGAATTTATCTCGTCGTATTGAGACGTGTTGCAACAAAAATAAAGTTTCTACAGTGTTATTATAAGGCTGCGTAGTCAGCAAAGCCGGTTGGATTCGGAACTAACAGATATTTCTTCTGTTTTATAATAATTATCGTTTTAGGATTATTTTTTTGTTTTAAAATAAGTTTTGTTTTAAATTTACGATGTAATTTTTAGCATAAATGATCTAATTTAATTTTATTATTAACCAATAAAAAAATAAATATCAAAAGTTAACAAATTTTTAGAGGTATAATAGAGTTTTAATATATTTCCTTAATTTGTGTGCAAAATGCTAGAATGACACTTATTAGAAAAGGAAGGGAGTATTCAGAAAAACTGAAACGCAAAGCTACGTGCGCGTTTTGTCGTTATTTCGTTAGGCAAAGCATAAACTTGTCGTCACCATTGACACTCTCCCGAGAAAACGCTTCCTCTCTTTTTTTTATTATTATTTTCCCGCACATAAAATAAAAGAAATTTTTTTACTCACATCTCTCTCCTTGTTCCGACTCTCGTGCATCTAGATCCAAGCGATGTCTATATCACGCCGTGGATTGTTGTTGTTGTTCTTCTTCTTCGCTTTCTTCTCCGTTTTGCTTCAATCTTCCACTTCCCTGATCAGTTCCTCTAGCGCAATCATCAATCCTTCCAAAGTCAAACAGGTTTCATCGAAACCTAGGTTTGCTCAAAATCGCCTCAACTAAATCTTCGAAACATTTGAACTTCGAATGTTATCAATTGTGGACTAACTCGATGTTCTTTCTTTCTTTTGTGTTCAGGGCGTTCGTTTATGAAGGGTTCCTCACGGATTTGGAATGTGATCATTTGATTTCGCTTGTGAGTGTCTTTATTCAATTCCATTCTTGGGTCTTGATCTTTATTTTGGAAAGTTCTTAAATGTTGTAAATTTCGATCAATCATCGAAATAGGCAAAAGCGGACCTGAAGAGATCTGCCGTGGCCGATAATGATAGTGGACAGAGCAAATTTAGCGAAGTTCGGACAAGCTCTGGCACGTTTATCTCCAAAGGAAAGGTTTGATTCTTCTCTTTCTTTGATACTTCGCTGGTGAAGTTAAAAGTGGAAACTAGATCTCTCTCTTAACATTGCTTGATTTGGCGTAGGTCTTCTTTATTAGGCTAAATTGGGGTAGATGTTGATTAATATGTAAATGATAGATTTTGATAGAACCCTGATCGAGCTTAAGAGTGTTCGCAGACGCATTGTGATTATCATTTGATCTTCGATTACATTTGGTCATACTTGCGAATTATTCTTAAGCGATCTGTGTATTTATCCTTTGTGATGGATCTAGGAGTTGGTAGATTGACCTCATGATTATGTTAAAATATATAAGGGTGGCTTAGCAACCAAATCATTTCCGAACTCGGTGAAGTTTCTGTGATTATCATATAAATGGTGATGAGCTATTGTTGTTACATTGACCTGATTCAGAACTGTAACTATTGTGTCATTGTTGTGTTTACCTTGATCTGTTACTCCATTACCTGAAGCCTTCTTTGGTGAATTACAGGATCCCATTGTTTCTGGTATAGAAGACAAGATCTCCACTTGGACATTTCTTCCTAAAGGTACAATATGCTCTGAATTGCGTTAAACTTACTTTGGTTGTGAGTAGCTTAATATATTCAGGTGATTATTCTTCATTGTTTTCTGTTTTTTCGTGGTGACAGAAAATGGGGAAGACATTCAGGTACTGAGATATGAGCACGGTCAAAAATACGACGCTCACTTTGACTACTTTCATGACAAAGTCAATATTGTTCGTGGTGGACACCGCATAGCAACGGTTCTCATGTATCTATCCAATGTGACAAAAGGTGGAGAAACCGTATTCCCTGATGCAGAGGTTTGTGCCATCTATGAGTTTTGCTTAATGTTTCCCAAAAAGATTCATTCTCTTAAAAGATCTGATCTTTATAGGTACCTACACGCCGAGTACTCTCTGAAAATATAGAAGACCTTTCTGATTGTGCGAAGAAAGGAATCGCCGGTGAGAAACAAAACCGATAACTTGGTCTTCTTTTCCTAAAAAGATTAAAATATAAAGGTTTAAATTTTACATATTTTGTGTCTGTATGGGTGAATGTTTATCAGTGAAACCAAAGAAAGGAAATGCTTTGTTGTTCTTCAACCTCCACCCAGACGCAATCCCGGACCCATTGAGTCTTCACGGTGGATGTCCCGTGATCGAAGGAGAGAAATGGTCAGCGACCAAGTGGATACACGTGGACTCATTCGATAAGATTGTGACACCAAGTGCAAACTGTACAGATATGAACGAGAGCTGTGAGAGATGGGCAGTTCTTGGGGAATGCACAAAGAACCCAGAGTACATGGTTGGAACTGCTGAGCTTCCTGGCTATTGCAGGCGAAGCTGTAAGGCTTGTTAGACTTAATTTTTACACTTCTCTTCTTCTAGTGATGTGCCTTACAGCTCTCGAAGTTTTCTGTTTTCACGGAGTTACGGTTGTTGTTGTTGTTGTTTCTTGTAGAGTTGTTGTCGTTGATGATCTGTAAAACTATAAAAGTCCCTATGTAAGCAAACAGATTCAATCAAATCCTTTATAGGTTATAAGTAGTATATATCTACTTCTTGTCAACTCGGTGGCATATCTGGCCAGTGGCACAAACCTTGTAAGCTATGGCGTTTATCGTATAGTTGGTCTTTTTGTGTTTTTTCTTTTTGGTGTAATCAGTAATTTATCTGTCTGGTTAAACTCATTAGTTCCTTTCCATAATAAAACTTTGTAGTTTTAACTGGACTTAATGCCTAATCAACCATTGAAGATGACAGTTTCTGGGATAAGCGTATATGAGTAATATGTAACCATATCAATTCAATCAGATTTTTAATAGGCTACATCTATCGTTTATTGTTGGTGGTGTTTTCCATTTCTTCCTCTGTTCTTTGAAGCTTCCTATGACCGCAGATTGTTTCTTATTATTGAGTCTAGAAGCAAAACTCTCATAGCAGCCTCTCAAATCTACTCCTTCGAGTACTTTAATTTGCTTACCACGCAGTCTATCGATCAATATCTGACCATCTTTTGATTCATCCCCTCCAATCATTTTTATCTGCTCAGCTCGCAGTTTCGGATTCAATGACGCATGACCATCCCCCAAGAAAACTGCTCCAAGAATTTCCCCTAAGAACATGTCCTGTAACACAAATTACGATTAGTTTGAAAACCAGACAAAGGTCTTAATGATTCTCTGCCTTTTCGTGTTTGAAACAGGATGAAAAGAGAGGATTTACCATGTGCGTGTATCTCCTGTGATTCTGTTGAAGATCTTGCATTCTAGCAAGCAGCCGTTTCACAAACCGAGACTCCGGTGTTTTCGCTGGGAAAAGTTTATTGAGTATTGTTTGTAAAGAGCTCAACTTGCGTTGGGTTGCTAGAGGGATGAGTGTGATGTTTAGACCGGATTCAAGAACGGTCTTAGCTGCTAAAGGATCAAGAAACATATTGAATTCGGTGTATTCATTCGAAGGAACCGTGAATATGTTCCCTCTGTCTGATTTCTTATGGTTTACATGTCCACCCACGATGTAAACTTCCTGCAATTTATATAGAAGGTATCTTAATTCAATCCAGGATCTTGATGAAATTTACCAAAGAAGAGTTCAGAAAGTTCTTGCCTTGATTAGTGAAAATGATTTTTTATCTGATGAGATGATCTTGGCTAAGCTAGTCAATGGTCCATTGGTCAGTACTGTGATCTTAGACACTCCATTACCAGATTTGGTCAGATTTTGCCAAACTTCAAGTGCCAGCATTTGTCGGAGTTCAGACTGATCAGTGTCTTTTGGAGCTCCACCTGCCACTGACCTCTCTGCAGCGATTCTGTAGAGATGGTGTTAATAAATTCAAGTAGAAAACACGTAAGAGACCTAATGTGTTACATACCTACGAGGGCTTCTCGGGAGGTCACGAGCAAGGCCATAGAGAGTGTCAGAATCAAGAAAACCGCCACAACCTTGTGGAATCGCCTTGGCATACTTGCAATCTCCAACTGATGGAAAAGCCGGTTCAGATTGGGTCAATGCAAACATATCACCTAGGCCGACAGGTATGTCGTCGCGTCCCATCATATGAAGCAGATCGTAGACCACGTCGATTGTTGCTGCGTTAGCCCAACCGGTCGGGCTAACGATAATCGCCTAGAGAATTTGGAGTTAAAAGAGAGCTTGATTGTTACTTGTGTAAAAAGCAACAGTTGTATCCCTCTCTTTTTAGGGTTACGTTTTTTAACCTAGTAACTTATGCAGCAAGAATGGTTTAATTAAACCCCTCAACATACCTTTAAGTCTATAATCTCCACCGGAACTTTCAAGAGATAGAAGAGAGAAAGGAAATCTCCGGCACTCATGTCCATATCAAAAAGAACAGGCTTTCCAAGCTTTGTTTTGGTAGGATCTGGTCTGAACAATTCTTCTTTGTAGTATGGAAACTGAGATGAAAAGTTAAATCTCCCTGTTTCTTTGGGCCTATTCAAAACCTGTTCATTATATAAGTGGCCAGGTTATACATAGGCCTCATGAGAACATAAAGACTTACTTCCAAGATATATAGGCCTCATGAGAACATAAAGACTTACTTCTAAGAAATCAACATAGAACTCTCTATCCAATTCACTTTTTGAGTTCTTGTTCGGTTTAGCTTGTTTCGCGACAAGAACACGAACTGAATCAGGTCCAGACAACTCTTTTGTGTAGCCATCCTAATGTGAGCATAATAAAAGAGAGATAAGTCTCATTATCTGCTTTAAAACTAGAGAAGGATTAAGGAAATTCACATGTACCTTGCACCTTCGTTTTCCATTTCCTGGTATACAGATTGGATCGTGCAAACCCTTCTGAACATGACCACTGTGAACTCCTCCAAGGGTTAAGTTAAACTTTGGAGTTATTCGATTGTAAAAGAATGGATTTGAGCTATCATTGGATATTCCGTAGGGTTCATTTGAAGTAACAATGGTTATGTTCATATACTCCATCTCTGCGAAATCATTCTCACCATTACTGTTGTTCTTATTACCAGAGTAATCTCTCATAATGGAAACACCAACACCGGCGGTGAAAGAATCCCACATGGAAAAGCTCTGAAAAAAATGCAAATAAGTCATGATCAGGATTGAGCCAAGTCATCAAGTTAACAGAAATGATTCACTGATCTCATTATCTAAAACATATAACACTTATTCGTTTGCACTTCACACATATGAAAGTAGGTCTGAATTAGTATTATACCGCATAGAATTCTTGGGGTGACCAAATGTCTCTGATGATTTTCAGAGACGAGAAAATGTATTGAGCTTCGTATGTTCTTTGATTCTTTTCGAATATCTCAAAGAACTTTTGGTTGATGGGTATTGTATTGGTTGCATCTAGAGGAACCATAGTTATTGGAACACCTGAATGAAACACCTGTAATGAAAACACACAAAGCACGAATGACTTAACAGATAATTCTACTGACGAAAAGCTAACACATCACTAGCTGTGATATCTTTGGTTAATCTTGATTAAACCTGGTAAGCAGCAAAAGGATCAGCAAAGATGTTGAACTCAGCGTAAGGGTTACTTGTATAATCTGTAAACAAGTTCCCGCAGAATCCGGTAGGGCTTGGACAACGTACACTACCACCCATAACGTATATATGTTGGATGTTATGTTTGAGGTGAGGATTTGACATCAGGAAGAAAGCGAGATTGGTGTGAGATCCCATCACAAATATGCTTATTGGACCTTCTGAAACTTTGTCGGCGATTACTTTTTGTGCCGTTGGTTGCCGGAGAGGAGTGTATCTTCTGTTTCCCTTATTATCACCATAACAAGCAAAGTATACAAACAGAGTGATACAAATGGCAAAACACTAGAATGAACCATTGGACTGACAAATATCTTTAAAACAAAAATATGTCTGTAGGCCAACACTTATGCTTTTTCAAACTTGTAAGTTTTTCTTGATAGTAGCCTTCTAATATATATAGACTTTACTTCCCTTATGCAAAGGCTTGCATGCTACATATTGCATTCAAGACTCTAATTAACTAATTGATGATTGGGGAGTAGAAAACTATCTTAATAAACTAATAGTAATATACAAGAGGCCTCTAGACGTGAAATCCCTAGATTTGTGTATACATACATGCACATGAACTGATTTCCATAGATATATAATTATATTAAGAAAATAAAATACCTGAGGAAGAAAACGTTTACGAAATCCATAATTGGAATCAATGTCGAGTAGGCCTTTACGACCAGTAGGAATGAACTGTCTGTATCTGCAACCTCCTGCTGTTGTCATCCCCTAAATCAACATTGAACTTTAAAAGTTTACTAAAATTTTTGTATTTTTTATATATATCCCATTCAAATGCGATTCTTATTGTTACTCTGCTGACCACCACAAACTATACGGTTTGTGTTTCGTTTTAAATGCTCTTGGCAATTGGATATCCATACTAATTATGAAAATGTTCAGAATTCTAGGCTTTGAAGCATATTTAAATATGCTTATGTACAAATGATGAATTGTATTGAAATTAAAAAAGAACCTGTTCGATGATTGGAAGATAACCACCGACGTCAGGAAGAATAGTACCGTCAGCGAGAATCCCACCTTCGCCTCCAACGCCAACCGCAATATCGTCACGACCCATCATGTAAAGAATGTCGTATATATGGTTCACACCATGTCCTGCGTTGGTCCAAGCATTTGCACTCACTGTAATACCCTGTATCAATAGACAGATCATAAACTTGAATAACAGACTGTGGATGATCAATAACTAATGTTCTCAGGCTTACCACTAGATCGAATTCTGTCTTGTTGAGCTTCAAGAGATACAAGAGAGCCATAAAATCGTCTGTGTCAAAATCTGTATCCAATAGAATACGGTGTGGGCTACACTGAACACATGTTACGTAATGACTTATAAATCCAAGTATGGTGACGAGTACAGCAAACCTTCCTCGGCTCAACATCACAAAACAGAAGAAGAAAAATACGAAGATGAAGAGGAAATCAGAGGATTATATTTCTTTTCTGAATTTAAAACAAAACTCAAAAACTATTACTTGTATATATATATATATATTTCTCATTGAATATTTACTCCTCAGATTCCGACCAAAAAAGAAAAATATACTCCTCAGATTTAATTATTTAGATAATTCATTATAATAGATATAAGAAATCAGATTTATTACCAAATTTTTGGTTTTCCTTAACATTACTTTATGCACAAAACATTTGATTTTTTGTTTTTGAAATTTAAATGGAAGATCTCAGGGAAACGGAAACAGATACGTAGAGTAGGAAAGATAATAAATTTGATGAATTTTACAAAATGGATCTATAAGAAAACAGAAAGAAAAAAAAAATAACAAAACAAAATTGAATAGGAAATAATCTGGTGTATTCTTGTACATAATCTATGCCAACTTGTTTAATCAGCTTGGTGGTGTGCTCCATTTCTTCCTTTGTACTTCAAAGCTTCCTATGACTGCAGATTGTTTCTTGTCATCGAGTCTAGACGCAAAACTCTCAGAGAAGCCTCTCAAATCTACTCTTTCCAGTATCTTTATTTCTTTCCCCTGCAGTTTATCGATCAATATGTTACCATCTTTTGATTCATCTCCCTTAGCGATCACTTTTATGTGCTCAGTTCTCAGTTTCGGCTTCAATGAATTGTGATCACCTCCCAAGAAAACTGCTCCAAGTGTTTCCCCTACAAACATGTCCTGCAACAACAACTTAGGGTAAGTTTCAAAGCCTGAGTCGAGGGTCTTGATTGTTTTGTTGCCTTTGCCTGTTTGCATTTATAGATTTATTTGATAAAGGAAACAATCAAGACCAAACTCATATTTTTCTAATATGAATAGAATGACAAGAGAAGCTTTACCATGTGCATGTATCTCTTGTGATTCTGGTGAAGAGCTTGCAATCTAGCAAGCAGCCGTTTTACAAACTGAGCTTCAGGTGTTATCGCAGAGGAATACAGTTTATCAAGCATTGTTTGGAAAGAGCTCAACTTGCGTTGGGTTGCTAAAGGAATGAGTGTGATGTTTAGACCCGATTCAAGAACAGTCTTAGCTGCTAAAGGATCAAGAAACATATTGAATTCGGCGTATTCATTTGAAGGAATCGTGAATAAGTTCCCTTTCTCTGATTTCTTATGGTTTATATGTCCGCCCACTATGTAAACTTCCTGCAATATACAATAGAAGCCATCTAATTACATTTAGGAACTTGATGGAATTTAACAAGAGAGCATCAAAAACTGCTTGCCTTGATTATTGAGGATGATTTCTTATCTGAGGAGATGATCTTGGCTAAGCTAGTCAACGGTCCATTAGTAAGTATAGTGATCTGAGACACTCCACCAGATTTTGTCAGATTTTGCCAAACTTCAAGGGCCAGAGGTTGTCGGAGTTCAGGTCGATCAGTGTCCCTCGGAGCTCCATGTGCCACTGAATTCTCCGCAGTGTATCTGCATAAATACGTAGAAATATAATATCTTGTTAAAATGATCTTATCATAGCATTGTGTATAAATATTAACATATTATTACGAATTGGTATTTTGATATATATAATATACATACCTGCGAGGGCTTCTTGGAAGGTCACGAGCAAGACCGTAGAGAGTGTCCGAATCAAGAAATCCACCACAGCCTCGTGGAATAGCCTTAACGTACTTGCAATCTCCAACCGATGGGAAGACTGAGTCGGATTGGTTCAATGCCATCACGTCGCCCAGACCGACCGGAATGTCATCCCGACCCATCATATGAAGCAGATCATAGACCACGTCGATTGTTGCTGCATTAGCCCAACCGGTTGGGCTCACAATAATAGCCTGGCGAGTCAAAAGAGATTGGGTGTTTCGATACCGAAGAAAAACGGCTTATTTACTTACATACTTGTGTAACAAGGAACCGTTGTAATCAGAGTTATTTGTTTTACACCTATTTCTTGTGAAACAAGGATCAGCTAGATCTCTGTAGAATCATACCTTTAAATCGATATTCTCCACCGGGACTTTGAGGAGGTAAAAGAGAGAAAGGAAATCTCCGGCGCTCATGTCCATATCGAAAATAACAGGCTTTCCGAGCTTTCTTTTGCTAAGATCTGGTTTAAATAATTCTTCTTTGTAGTATGGAAATTGAGATGAAAAGTTAAATCTCCCAGTTTCTTCAGGTCTATTCAAAACCTGTTCATTATGTAAGAAACTCTGTTATATCAAACAAATTAAAAAGAAACGGTTGATCTGTAACTTTCTTTCAGCTTAAAATTGTTTAGGAACATGAAAACTTACATCCAGGAAATCAACATAGAACTCTCTGTCAAGTTTACTTTTGATGTTTACGTTAGGTTTAGCTCGTGTCGCAACAAGAACACGAACTGAATCAGGTCCAGAGATCTCTTGTGTGTAACCATCCTAATGTTAACGACAAAAGAGTAAAAACTGTATAGTTTACTCTGAACTAAAACCAAAGCAGAAAACTAAAGAAAAAAGTATAATAAGTAAAAACAAACCTTGCACTTTCCTTTTCCTTTTCCGTTTTTAGGTATGCAGATTGGATCTCGCAAACCCATTTGAACATGACCACTATGAACTCCTCCAGGGGTTAAATTAAACTTAGGAGTCTTTCTATTATCAAAGAATGGATTTGAGCCATCGGATTTTCCATAAGGCTTGTTTGAAGTAACGACAGTTATGTTCATATACTTCATCTCCGCGAAATCGTTCTCACCATTCTTGTTGTTCTTATTAACAGAGTTTCTCATGATTGAGACTGCAACACCAGCCGTGAAAGAATCCCACATGAAATAGCTCTGAAGAACATTTAAGGAAAAAAACTCAGGAAATGAACATTTCAAAACATAATTGAGTTGGTTTAGTGTAAAAGTAACCTGGTAGAATTCATCGTCGTACCAAGTGTCTCTAGCGAGTTTCAGAGATAAGAAAACATATTGAGCTTCGTATGTCCTTTGATTCATTTCGAATGTTTCGAAGAACTTCTGGTTTGTTGGAATAGTGTTGGTTGCATCTAGAGGAACCAGAGTCAGTGGAACACCTGAATGAAACACCTGCAACAAACACACACCGTGTCTAGACCAAGAAGATGGATTTATACACCAAACGAATTCCTTGTGTGAGAAGATAAAGTAGGACAACGAACCTGGTAAGCAGCGAAAGGATCAGAGAAGAGGTTGAATTCAGCGTAAGGGTTACTTGTATAATCTGTGAACATGTTTCCACGGTTTCCACACTGTCTAGGTTGACATTCCGCGGCCATAGCATTCGCCGGACAACAACCTGTGGGGTTATGCGAGCGGACACCACCGCCCATGACGTAAATGTGTTGGATGCTGTGTTTCAACTGAGGATTTGACAGCAAGAAAAGTCCGAAATTGGTGTGGGAGCCGATAAGTAATATGGTGGTCGGACCTTTGGAAATTGTGTCAGCGATCACTTTTTGTGCAGTTGGTTGTTGGAGAGGAGTGTATCTTCTCTTTCCCTGTCCAATTAGTCATTCCATACAATTTTAACTTTTATCTCCAATAACTGCAAATCTATTTCATATATATAATCAAAAATAATTAAACATCTTCATACTAAGTTTAAAGAGTTTTTCAATTCCATGAATTAAAATTTTCAAAATAAATTTAGACTTTTTGTCATGAGTATTATATATTATTTATCATAGTTTTGATAATTTAATATATATATATATATATCTTTTAAAAAACAATGTTGTGCAAAATGTATGTTTTGTATGCAAAAATGTTTCTTGATAAAGGTAACATATAAGTACTTTTTAGAAAAGAAAAAAAAAACTGAATAAGAGATATTATTGAAAAAAATCAAAGAAAAACAATTATTAATTCTATGTTTGTGTATATATGGAATGTCACGAGTGTACTAGACTGTCGAGACCTACAATTATATGTGTAATTCACTATTATATACTCCTCTGTTTTTGTTTACTTCATGTTTTAGACTTTTCATATATATTAAAAAATTATTAATTATTTTATATTTTTTAAATAAAATATGTTTTATTACAAATTCCAAAATAATATAACTAATCACAAATCATTTTACAAAATTTTAATAGTTAAAAACTCTAAAAATACAATAAATATTTTATAAATTTTTTAAAACATCAATTAAAATAAAACCCAAAAAAAATTTAAAACATCAACTATAACTAAATGGAAAATACAAGGTCAGATACTTGTGAACTGAAATCCAACTTACTACAATTCTGGCGACACGTGTAGCCCAAGAGGTATCAATTTCAACACAAATGTCACAAAACTCTCCACAAAGTTAAACAAATTATAACGATTCTAATTTAATTGGTGGTTGCAATTAAAAGTAGCTTAGTTGGTGCGATGTGAACATTCGATCTATATGGATGGAAAAGAAAAAATCGGATCTATATCATTTAATAAGAGGTTATTATATTGCTTTAGGTAACCGACGCTATTTATAGTTAATACGATCAGTTTAGTTTAGAAATAATGCCGTCAAAAACTTTATGTAATACCGTCAATAAATAAACTTAGCTTCCGTACTAAACTGCTATATATCTATCTATAAAGTCAATATTGAAAAACATCAAATTTTTTTCCTTTTTCTGTCAGAATGAAAAATCCGTTTCTATAATCCTATATCATCAATAACTGCACAGATGGATATTGAAGCAGTCACTTGAGCAGAATTATTTCCCTTTAATTTTTTTCCAAATTTTTCCATTTTGATCATAAAAAGAATATTACTACATATGGAATTATAGCTAGGGATTTGTTTTTTGAATGGTAGCGAAAAATGCATTGGTTCGTTGTATATTTTTGTGTACTTTCACTCAATGTATACGAGTTATAATAAAGTAAAGAAATAAAGAAATAAAAAAAAAAACCTGAGGAAGAAACTGTTTACGAAATCCATAATTGGAGTCAATGTCGAGAAGGCCACCAAGACCTTTAGGAATGGCTTGTCTGTATCGACATCCTCCTGTTGTTGTCATCCCCTGTTCGATGATGGGAAAATAACCACCGACGTCGGAGAGAATAGTACCATCGTCGAGAATCCCACCTTCTCCGCCGACACCAACGGGGATATCATCACGACCCATCATGTGCAATAAATCGTACACTTGATTCACTGCGTGTCCTGCGTTTGTCCATGCATTTCCACTCAATGTAATCCCCTGTTTCAAAAGAATAGAGCCTTTAACAGAAACTAAAGATGTATAGTTGAATAAACTGAGCAATAGTCTGAGAATCTTCAAGACTTACGACTAGGTCGAATTCTGATTTGTTGAGTTTTAAGATGTAGAGAAGAGCGAATAAATCATCTGTGTCGACATCTGTATCAACTAGAATACGGTGTGGACTTGACATAACACAATGGATGTTTTGTCCTAAGAGTCCAAGAATTGTGATGAACAACAACAACCATAAACTCTTCAACATCTTTGGAATTCTTGTCTGAATCTGAAAAGAAAAACAAGGAGAAGAGTGAGGTAGGTGGTTCCTGTATTTATGGGTATGTGGCGAATCAGCAACTTAAAAGAAGATAGAAAGAGAGAGCGACTGTTACATCAAAGACTTACCAAATTGGACAAGGAAACAAATAGTAAAAGATATGTTTTTTAAGAACATGAATAGCCTTTTGGCTTATTACATAAACACTTCTGTTCTGTGATATGTTTTGCAAGAGAGAGAGATAAGAATATAAAAAAAAGGAGAAGAAATAGTTGGCAAAGAGGGACCAGAAAATCGATATCAAATCAAAGTTATTGACATCTCTCTAAGTTAAATAATATAAAATGAAAATTAAGAAAATGTTATAGTCAACTTCCTCAAATGAGTTTTGAAAGTTCTTTGCTTTTATATTTGTGACCAAGTGAGATCTAGTTTTTCTTCTTTATTCTTCTTTTTTATGTATTGGTCAAAATTACTTTTTGTTACTCCTGATCTCTTCATTACAAATTTTACACCTACTTGCATGAAGTTCTTTTTTCTGTTAAATTACGTCATAAGTGACGTCCATGAACTTGTATACAAACAAAACTTAAATATTCACCAACTATTTGATGATAATTAATCTAAAATATCTACTCAAATATTACGAGAAGATACAACAAAAAATGATTCACGTGCGTCTTTTTTTTTATATATTTCTTTGTTTATAATTTTAGAAGTTTAGCATTTTGCGCATATATAATTTAAAATTTTGCAACAACTAATATATATTATTTTTATAAATCCATATTGATTTTTTTTCAGTTATACTATAGAATTGGAAAATGTTATGAAGTTCTTCTTAAGAACTTATTTAGATAATTTTTTTTTTGAAAACAACTTACTAAGATATCTTCGAGAAAAAAAAGGAACTTACTAAGATATATAAAGCACGTATATATTGTCAGAAAACAAAGAATAGAAGAATTTCTGTGTTTATTTCTCTGCTCTATGAGGTTTTTATACAAGGGATTTTTTACATTAAGCTACCTACATATTTGGAAACTAAATATGTACAAATATAGAATCAGCCGATACACAAGGATCCATAAGACCAACTTAAGGTGGAGAGTAAAGATCAAGAACTCCCAGCTTGAGAAGAAATTATGCAAACTCTCTTTTTCCAAGCGCTTTCGTGAGAATGTGTGCCAATTGAAGCATCGTAGAGACATGTTGTGTAGTAATCATACCTCTAGTAATCTCGTCTTTGATGAAATGACAATCGGTTTTGACATGCTTCGTTTTCTCATGAAAGACCGGGTTCGCACTAAGATGTATAGCCGATTGATTGTCACATACAAAGGAATTGGCGTCTTAATCTTGACACCAAAAACAGAACAGTAGATTCTTGAGCCATAAGATTTCGTGAACCGTATCCGACATCTCACGGTATTCAACTTCAGTTGAAGAACACAAACTGTTTCTCGTTTGTGTGTTTTCCACGATATCGGTGAGCCACCAAGCTGAATAAACCAGGCTGTCAAAGAGCATCTTGTGAGAGGACAACCATCCCAATCCGAGTCACTCCAAGCTTGTAGTGTCAAAGGCTGTCATGCTCGTAACAATATACCTTGTCCCGGTTTCCATTTAAGATATCAAACAACTCAAAAAGCATCCTCCCAATGATTAACTCTTGGCTGTTGCATGAATTAGGACAAGACATGTATTGCATAAGAAAGCTCCGGTCTCGTCACAGCTAGGTAGATAAGACAACCAACCAATCTGCGATATTTTGTAGGATCTGTGAGCAATGGACTAGTTGAACCGCAAGCTTATGATTTTGATCAAGAGGAAAATTGGCGGGTTTAGCACCACTGAGACCGGTCTCTATAATTTGACATAAGTATATGCCAATACTGTTCCGAGCAACTTCCAAACCCAGAAAATATTTCAAGACATCTAAGTCTTTCATCTTGAAACAATTACTCAAATATGTTTTAAATTCAGAAATAGCCTTTGATGAGCTACCCGTGATTATCAAATCATCCACATAAACTAGAACATGGAGTTGCGTTCCATTTTGATCAAAAACGTACAAAGAATAGTGAGACACATACTGAACAAACCCGTATGCAATCAGGGCCATGGTGAGATTTTGACCAGCAACGCAGACCTTGACGAAGGCCATAAGCGCTTTCCGTAACCAACAAACCTTGTTCTTATCCTTAGTCTTAAACCCCGGTGGAAGTTGCATATATACTTCCTCATCCAAGTCACCATGAAGGAATGCATTATGCACATCCATTTGGTGAACTTCCCAATCTCTCGATGCTACAATTTTAAGAGAACATCGAATCGTTGTCATCTTGACCACTGGAGCAAAAGTATCAGTAAAATCTTCTCCCTCAATCTGATTGTTGCCAAACACAACTAGTCTAGCTTTATGTCTTTCTATGGTGCCATCAGATTTATATTTGATGCAATAAACCCATTTGCACCCAAGAGCTTGCTTTCCTGGTGGGAGATCTTCAGTCGTCCAAGTTCCTGTATCTTCCAGTGCAAAAATTTCTAAGCTCATAGCATCACAGAATAACAGATCAGTTATCGCTTGTTTATAGGAAGTCAGAGCTGTTTTGGAAGATATAGCAGCTAAAAAGTATTGATATGTCTCTGAAATTATGGCGGATGAAAAAAAATCCTCAAGACGGTAATAAGACGAAGCAAGTGTGGTGTTTTCCACAAATTCTTTCAGTTGTATAGATCTTGTTTGGAACGATATCCACGTCCTAGCTGTTCTGTTTGTTGTGTTTGATAAGCTTCAGGGATCACAGAAGGAGCTGTTTCTATGAGTTTAATAGCTGACGTGTCAGTGTCAGTAATCATCGTTGGAGAAGTATTATTATGTTCAAGCATAGACGAGTCAATATTAACCCCTCCCCCCTGTTTGTAACGGTGAGGTAGCTGACTCTTGCAGAGGGACTGATTGCTGATTTGAATCATCAGAATCAAAAGGAATCGATGATACTGGTACAGTAGTATTACTAGGATAATCAGAGTATGGTGTCATGGTTGTATGTGATCGAGAGTGTGAGTTCTCAGGGGTTGGAGGTAATGTTGGAGTAATGTATTCAAACTCATCATCACTAACTAGCAAAGGCGAATGATTGTCCAAATCTGAGTGATTAAGTTTATCAAGTTGCTTATGTTGGTACGGGTATATATGTTCAAAAAATTGAACATCGCGAGAAACAAATATTTTGCCAGTTTCAAGATCATAGAGGCGCCACCCTCTCTTGCCAAATGGATACCCAAGAAACACACAAGCGTTGCTTTTAGCTTCAAATTTATCACCTCTATGATTCTTGTTATGAGCATAAGTCAAACATCCAATAACACGCAGGTGTTACAGAGGTGGTGCTTGATCATATAGCATTTCAAAGGGAGTTTTGCCGTGAAGAATATTGGTTGGAGTCCTATTAATCAAGTACCCTAAAGTTAAAATGCATTCACCCCAAAATTGAATTGGCAAGTGTGCTTCAAACCGTAATGCTCTAGCTATGTTCAAAATGTGCCTATGCTTCCTCTCTGCTTTACCATTCTGTTGTGGTGTATACGTACATGATGTCTCATGAATCACACCACTATCTGTGAAAAACTGTGAGTGTGTTAAACTCATTTCCATTATCGCTTCGAAGTTTGCAGATTTTGGTGTTGAATTGTCGTTCAACCAAAGCAAAAAAATTGACGTAAACGAGTTGGTGCAAATTGTTTGTTTGGCAATAGATACAACCACACAGATCGAGTGTAATCATCAACGATAGTGAGAAAGTATTGAGCTCCACATATTGCTTTCGTCTGGTAAGGACCCCACAAATCACAATGAATCAATTCAAAAGGAGTACTTGTCTTATTCAAACTTGAAGGAAAAACATCTCTTGATTGTTTAGCACGTATACAAATCTCACATGGCGTATGATCAAAAACAGCAGAATTCAATAAACAAGGAAGACAAAACGAATCAAAAACTCTAGAAAGTGGATATCCAAGATGCTTGTGCCACACTTCTCGAGTTTCTCCGATCGTATTAGCCACTAAAGCATGAGCAACGTCCACGTTTCTAAAGAACTAGAGACGATTCTTTTGTTCACCTACTCCAATCAGGTTCCTCGTGATGCGGTCCTGAATGGTGTGAAGCATATCAGTCAGTTGGAAATAGCAATATCGATCCTTTGCTAGTTGAGACACAGATATCAAGTGACAATGCAAACCCTCAACATGTAACACATTCTGTAAACTAATTTTTGAACCCAACTTAACTGTTCCTTGATGCGTTGAGATAGTAAAACGACCATCCGATAACTTTATTTTAACTGGATTCATAGACTCAGAGTTGGTAAGAAACACCAAAGATCCAGTCATATGATTTGTGGCACCAATATCTAAGATCCAAGATTCATCGAAAAACGTACCTGATAAGCGTTCAACTGTAGGTAATTGTTTATCATTCAGCAAAGATATCAGTGTCGTCCATTGTGACTCGTTCAGCCCACTAAACTCGTGATCCTCTGCTCCAGCAGACATTGCATTCACGGATACTGCTTCTTTGCCCAAATGTTTTGGTGTGATGAAAATGCAGTTCAATTATTTGTATTACCAAATTTGGGACGTTCTCCCCACCACTCGGGATACCCAATTTGACGACAGCATTGATCTACTCTATGTCATGTTCGTCCACAAGCAAAACACAGAATTGTTCTGTCTTTGTTAGTTGTCACTGTCTTCTGTTTGTATTGAGACCGGATAGCAAAACTTACACCATCTGTTGGTTTGTTCGAGAGGCGTATTGCCACATGAGAATGTTCCTCTTGAGTCAAGATGTTGAAAACATCATCCAGAGATGGAAGTGTAGGATGCGAGAAAAGAGAAGAGCGTGTTGGAATATACGCATCATCAATTCCTCGCAGAAATTCATGCACCCAATCTTCTTCACGCTCCTGATTGAGTTTTGTAGTTAGATCACAGACACACAAACCACACTTGCAGGATTTATGTGGGCAATAATTTGTGAGTGTCATCCATAGCTTATTAAGTGGACCAAAGTATGCTTCAATACTCTGTCCATTTTGCCTTGCAGTTGCAATTTTAGTCTTAATCCGTTGTATCTTCATGCCGTTTTTCACAAGAAAATGTTTCTAAATATGTTGCCATAATTTACTAGCAATATCATGATGTGACAGGTTGGAACAAACAGTAGGATCAATGGTTAATTTTATCCATGAGATAACTAATGCATTGTTTGTCCACCAGTCTTCAAGGTCGGGAGAATCTTGATAAGGTTGAGGCATACTCCCATCGACAAATTCAAACTTCTTTCTGGTCTTCAATGCTTATCGAATGATTGAAGACCATTCATCATAGTTTGGTCCACGGAGGAGAGGTTGGGAGATCACACAGCCGGGATTATCACTTGCCTTAAGATCATATGGAGAGATTGTTCTTCTCTGAACAACCACATTTTCTTTTGCCTTAGCAGGAGTACCATCAACAGACATATTTTTGTGTAGAGAAAAGAAGAACGGTGAGTCTAGTAAGTATGAAGATCTCAGCTGCCTAGCCAAATGTTTTTGAAATCCTAGGGTTTTGATACCATGTCAGAAAAGAAAGAATAGAAGAATGTTCTTGTGTTTATTTTTCTGTTCTATGAGGTTCTTATACAAGGGATTCCTTACATTAAGCTAGCTACATATTTGGAAACTAAATATGTACAAATATGGAATCGGCGGATACACAAGGATTCATAAGATATATTCTTTTTAAAAAGTATGTATGTATTGTGGCTTTTATTGATTTATTACCAGAGTAATTATTTTCTCCAACATTTTGATATTTACTAGTGAAAATTGGTATTTCCTTGACAAAAGAAATAAATCTATTTTGGTGTGCCCAGAATTGATCGAAATTGTTTTTACTATTTTTTATTTCA
The DNA here is from genome assembly GCA_900406435.1 of Lepidium aucheri. Classification (NCBI taxonomy): domain Eukaryota; kingdom Viridiplantae; phylum Streptophyta; class Magnoliopsida; order Brassicales; family Brassicaceae; genus Lepidium; species Lepidium aucheri. The sequence goes on along the minus strand of OVBA01001019.1, from coordinate 8,884 downwards.
GCAGTTACAACTTATATTTTATATTCAAATGTGATTTTATATACAATCGAGACAAGAAAAATATAGTTCATAAAACATGTGTTCCCATTTTTTAAATCTGTTTAGGATGTGTAAGGTGAGAAAATATTAAGCTTTAATATAGGCTTGATATAAATCCATATGGAATTAGACAGAAAATCCAATAAAATTTTGTGTTTAACCGTGTTTTTGAACTCCAAGAAGATAAATATCTTGGATTGGATAGTGTTTTCACTGTGTATGAAAGTATTTCTTACGGTTATCAAAAAACAAGTATTTCCTACAAAGAATTCGTATATTTCTTTTTTATCAACAATAATTAAATCGATGAAGATCTGATCCATAGCCAAAGTTCTTTAACTAGAGCTATAGATTCGAACTTATCACCTAATACCAAAGTAAATCAAATGTAAGCCAACTGACCACCTGCTTTTTGTCAATAAATCGTATATGAAAGTGTTTTAATCGATCTGACAAGTTAAGGAATATATAGTTGTAGATTGATCAGACATCTTGAAGAACGGATCACAAAGGATTGATCAAACATTAAATGCAAGACTGAAGATGTGGTGAAACAACAAGTTAATAAGGAATCAACAAGTCATCATAACAAAAGTCGAAGAGTGGTGTTGTGTCCAAGACAAGTTGCTGCCAAGACAAGTTAATGTGCTAGACAAGAAGTTATTCAAGACAAAAAGCTATTCTCGACAAGTGGTTTTCTGAAGTTGTCCTCGACAAGAAGTTGTTATGAGTTGAGAAGAGCGAGTATTTGAGTTAAACAAAGAGTTGATCAATTCAAGAACTTGTTTAAACATAAGAAGTTAGTCAAAGACAAGTGGTTATCTGAAGATAAGTGTCTAATACTCAGATCATGTGGCTTAATAACTTGTCAGTATGGAGATTTTCATAATATTCAGTGCGAAATATTTGGAAGATATCAAGATAAAGAATTATTCTTAAAAACAAGAAAATGAACAATTCCTTTATATTAGCCAAAGATTTATTTCCAAAAAGAAACAAAAGAAATATTCCTTATGGAGAGAGGTGTGGACTACAAGTTAAATTTCAAAAAGAAATGTATATCAAGTTATTGCTGAGCTAGACGAGGTCTTGCTGGTCAATGAAGAGTTTAGGATACAGAGCTGTCAACTAAAACAAGAGCTCGTTGTCAAGTAGAAATGAAAAATTGTCTTAACGAGGGAATTTCTAATTTTAAGAGATTTGGAAGATTCTAGGTTTAATTTTCATATCCTATAAAAATTAAGAATGGTTGGAAAGGTTGGCTAACACATTGATCATTGAGACAGAATGGTAACTTCACAACGAACCAAAAGAAAATCGTTGTAAAGAGTAGTGTTCAAGTTTGGGTCTTTCGATTGGGTATCACGAAGGTGATTAGGGATCAATTGGAAAGATTGCTTAGGCTAGATTGTTGAGTTATTTCAGGGAGAGAGAGTAAAACCGAGAGCATAAGAGTTGTAAGAATTCTTTTGTTTAAAATCTAGTAAAAGCATTGTTTTGGCGTATTCCAAAATGGTATTTGAAGTCTCTGTTACGTTCTCTATACTTTTTCAATTGGTATCAGAGCCACACACCTAACTACATTAGGTGAGATTATGTGGACAATATGGAGAACACATATCAGTTCGTGGCTGTCAAGGAACCATCAAAGCTTGATCCTATTAACTATGGTTATTGGAAAGTTCAGATGAAACTAGTCATCAAAGGGATTGATGAAGAAGCATGGGGAGCAGTTGAAGATGGATGGACACCACCAACAATGGAGGATGAAGAGGGTGAAATTGTCCTTAAACCAAGGAAGAAATAGACGACTCAAGAAAAATGGAATCCAAGGTCAATTCCAAGGCCTTTTCGGCCATCTTCAACATGTTTTTGTTGAATCAGTTCAAACGATTCCAAAGATGCACCACCAAAGGAGGCGTGGGATATTCTTCAAGTTTTGTTAGAAGGAACCTGTAGTGTGAAACAAACAAGAATTGACATATTGGCCTCACGTTTTGAATCCGTGTTAATGGAAGAACACGAATCTGTTGAAGATTTCAGCAGCAAACTCAGCTCTCTGTCACATGAAGCACTTGTTTTGGAAAACAAATACAAGAACAAGAAGCTGGTGAAGAAGTTCATTTGATGTCTTCCTACCCAGTTTCACGCACATCGATCTACTATTGAAGTAAGTCAAAACTCTAATAATTAAGATTTGATCAAGTGGTTGGTACGATGCAGGTATATGAAATTCAACTCAAACAAGGGTATTAAAACCCATCACAGAAAATGAATTGCCTTGGTAGCTGAGGAAAAACCCAAATCACAAAAAGATGATCTAGAAGACAAGGTGGGACTAATTATCAAGAAGTATCTTAGGGAGCAGAATAGAGACAATCAAATGGGTTCCATACTAGCTTCTGAAAGAGATTGATAGAAACAAAATAAACAGTGCCTTGAGTGCCAAAGGTATGGTCATTTCAAGGCAAATTGCCCAACAGTTAAGAGAAAGATGACATTCAAATGCTTTGAATGCCAAAGGTATGATCACACAAAATCTGAGTATGTAGGAAAACCAAAATAGAAGGATAAAGTTGCTCTTGTAAGTTAGAGTGAGAGTGATTCAGATGGTGAAGACGAGGACGATCTTTTAAATGGGTTCATATTTAATTTTGGAACGATTGAAGCTGAAGCACAACCAACTGTTGATAAGCCTAGAAACAGACAATGCTCCACGGTTGTTCATAGTCAGAATGGTGTATATGATCAGGCCTATAAGGATGAGGATGATAAGAACTTAGATGACCTAGGTTTATCTCTAGAGGATGAGTTGTGTATTGTTGTAAGGATCTTGGTCAAAATTGAAAAGAACAAACAACTTGCTATGGAGAACAAGATTCTGTCTGACAAGACCCTAAGAACTGGACACAGAACTAGAAGCAGAAAAGGCCAAGAATGTAGAACTAGAAAGTCGACTTGATGTATAACTCAAAAACATCAAGATTCTCTCCAAATGTACAAAAGATCTTGACAGTAGTCTGGACGCACAGACAACGCAAACTAGGGATTAGGTTATCGAGGAGCTGAAAACACAACTGCCAACAATGTGTTTGTTAAAGCAATGGAAACAGAGTATACTTTTAACCCACTACACAGAGGAACAAAAAAATCTCAATCTATCTCACGAGCTTTTGTCAGACCTCAAATCTCTGATTGCTTTAATCAATATGGCTACAAAGATTACATGCAACAACTACTTAATTGTTGGTTTTGTAAAAAACATGGTCATATCAAAGCTAAATGTTACAACTATCTGAAAAAAATCAAGGAAGCAATTAAGCATGAAAAATTTTACTGGGACAATAAGGTGAAGAAAAAATTTAGGATCAAAAGCGTGATATTTATCATTGTCATGATCACGTTAAATATTTTTGTTGTTCTGAGAAGAAAAGATCACGACACATGGAAGGCACACAAGACAGTAGGCTGAAGTCCAATATTGTACCAGACAAACGAATATCGACTGGTGGTGAGCCAAGAAGAAAGAATCTATCTTGGAAAACACACGTATGTGGAACAAGTCAAAGCACAAAGGTTAACTAGAGGAAATAACGTTGTGATGTAGTGAACAACAACCGACAGTCTAACCACTCAAGACACATATGGTTTCATTCCCGGTAATCTATAAACACAAACATACGGTACGCTTTTGGATGATAATAACCATACCGTAAATCGTAAATAGTTGTTTGTGAATGTTTGATTTTGTTTTCCTGTCATTGATTTTCTGAATTAATTGTGGGTAACTGATAGTAAGCGATCATATGAATACATGGGGACAATTTTCAAAGTTGCTCACCAAACCTTGAATTTAATCCAATTTTGTTGAACTAAACATGGTTTTGGTATTTGTGAGTTTGTGCTGATTGGAGACAAGAACATGATCTAGAAAAAGATTGCATAATTCAGAAATATGAACACTGATATCAGGTTTGATTGAATCTATGGAAAACAGCTATCTGTCATGCCGTTATGTGTTGACTTTGTGCAAAGGGTTGTGTCATTGTGAACCAAGAGGTCAAAGAGCTGAGGAGAAAAACTGTATCAGCTGGCTGAAAAGTCAAGTGATGCCCCTGATACATTACTGTGTCACATCATGGACCAGTAATATTTATGAGAACACCAAGTTGAGAAGTCAAGTGATACTCATGTTCCATTCAAGTGCATTCAAGGGGGTGAACAGTGAGTTAAAAAACCAAATGATGATATGTTCATTCACGTGCATTCAAGTGTGTGTATCATTTACAAAAAAATGATTTTCATCGTTAGACACAAATTTTTGTCTCTCCAAATGAAATTTCCGCTGCCTCTTTTAAGGTGTCACAAATAGAATGCTAGAACACACACACGATAAAGGCATGCCTGGTGAAAGACTAGCCATACGACTTGGATTTAATTGTATGTCTTGATGATTAAGATGTATGTTTTGCCTTAAAGATCCATGTTCAACTTATCGATAATCAACATATTTCAAGGTATTGAGTTGAGTAATTTATTTTTCGAATGAATTAATTCTTGATATGTGTTCATATGATCAATCAATTATCTGGGTCACTCAATTGTTCATGAATCCTGATGATTTAGTGTGTTGTAGACAACTTTATGTGAAATGGGTTTAGGCATAATAATTTATGTTCCTTTGTCAAAGTGATAATTATTAAGTGTGCACTAATCTATTTGCTAAGTGTGCTAGGCGTGGCCTTGAACATTCATATCTTTGTTGAATTGTTTAGCTCGTAGGTAAGTTTGATGCGCCACAGAATAATGTTCTGATGTTATTCTTCTAGTCAAACATCTGCTTGTTTTAACTTAGTTGTATACTCAAGCAGGGGGGAAATGGTTGATTGAGGGGGAGTTTCTGTCCAGGATGAGATGTAGATGTAGTTTATGTGATTTCTCTCAATTTAGTTAACAGACCTGCGTTTAACATGACTAGTAGAATATCTCTCTAATGCTAGATGAAATATCTCTAGTGGTTATTGCTTATCTTGCTTTGCATGCTCTCTCTAAGTGTGTTTCAGGAACAAAAGCAAGAAGTTCTTGAGCATCAAACTAAGTAAAAACAGGGAGATTGAAGATGTTTGAATTCGCATGCTGATAGAATCAAAATATTAGGAATCGATGAGCTGAAGTTGCAGAAGGTGAAGATATTATAATCAGCTAACTGATAAGAATGCTTAAGGAATGAACAAGCTAAAGTTGCACAAAAGATAAAGATGACAAAATCAACTCAATGATAGGATCATCATAGAGTTTGCATTCTAACACTTATTTAGTTGTTTTTAACTCAGATATTTAATCATCACACTGAGGTAAAATGGGGAGACTGAAAGTGTTTGAATCGATCAGATAACTTATGGAACATATAGTTGTAGATTGATCAAACAGCTTGAAGAACGAATCACAAATGATTGATCAGACATTAAATGAAAGACTGAAGATGTGGTGACGCAACAAGTTGAAAAGGAATCAACAAGTCATCATAACAAAAATTGAAGATTGGTGATGTGGCCAAGACAAGTTGTTGCCAAGAGAAGTTGTTGTTCCAGACAAGAAGTTGTCCAAGAAGAGAAGTTGTTCTCGACAAGTGGCTGTCTGAAGTTGTCCTCGACAAGTTGTTATGAGTTGAGAAGAATGAATATTTGACCTAAATAAAGAGTTGATCAATATGAGAACTTGTTTAAACACAAGAAGTTTGTCATAGAAAAGTGACTATCTGAAGACAAGTATCTAATACTCAGATTACGTGCCTTACTAACTCGTCAGCATGAATATTTGCAGAATATTTAGTGGTGGAGTATTTGGAAGATATCAAGATAAAAATTATTTTTAAAAATAAGAAAATGAGTAGGTATAAAGAAGAGTATTTGGGATTGAGTCTTTCAATTGTGTATCACAAAGATGGTTAGAGATTAATCGGAAAGATTGATTAGGCTAGATTGTCAAGGTCTTTTGAAAAAAGAGACTAAAGCCAAAAACATAAGAGTTGTAATTTTTTTTGTTTAAGATATAGTAAAAACGTTGTTTTGTTTTGGTTACGTTCTCTATATTTTTTCAGTATATTCATCAACAAAATATTAGATTTTTCAACTTGTGAGCTCATTTTTTTCTTAATTATAGTTCGAAAGTTAAACTAGTAAGATTCGGATCCGTCATCAAAGAGTAGTGGCCATAAATAAAGGAACCGATCACTGTTTTTTATTTAAAACGAGTATACACAGTTTTAATTAGAATCAAATAATAAAAAGTGTAGTTAGGAAACACGTTGTGGGTAATATATAGGTGTAAATTATTTAACTTAAAAGATTCTCTCCAACATATTTTTTGTTTGACTTGGTTTTCACCTAACATTTTATGTTGAAGAAAAAAAAGTTTATGAGTTCAATAATCATGTTTAGAAAATACGAAGTTTAGATCACGTGACGTGATCGATTCTTGTTGGGGAGGTCCACAGATGGAGATTGCCTGTTCCTAATGTAGTAATTACCTCTAAGTTTTAAACTTTTTTTTGTCTCTAATTAAATAAGTAAAATTATAACTTACTGATAGAAAACTCGTAGACATACCGTTTACATTCATATCCTCCTTAATTTACTATTCAATTGATAATATTATAGTTCTACTTGCTCGATCCGAATAGTATTATACTTTAAACTCATATTCCCTCTATTTTATATTATTTGTAACTTAATGCTAAAATTTTTGTTTTATTTTAATTGTTATTTTCATTTTTAATTTTTAATATAAATTTATCTCATTTATCCCTAATTAAATAAATAAAATATTAAATGATTTAAATTTATAATAGTTAAATAAATGCATAACAAAATATTTATCTATTTTTTTAATATGTGTGAAAATTTTAAAAATAAAAAGTAAACTGAAACGAATGAAGTACTTAGTAAACACTCTAATTGATTAATATAAAACGGTGAAGGGTCTATTCACATTAACAATTAATAATTATATAATTAAATGAATAAAATCCTAAACACGAAACTAAGGCATGACGGCCAATAGCCTAACGAATACACACTACAAAAAAAATTTGAGTTATCGTAACAACTGTACTGTAATTAAGAATATTAGTAATAATTTGTGATGTTTTAGATACAATTTTATTTATTACAAATTTAAATAAATTATTTTGATTCTATTACGTAACTATTTGTTATAAAATTGTTTATAAATTTATATATCACAAGTATTTTGTGACGATTTTGTTACCAATATACATTTGTGGTACACTTGTATTATAACTATTTGCTGTCACAAATTGGTAATAATATCTTTATATTGTGATGAAATGTGTTATTGTGACGAAATATTACATATCAATACAAATTTTTTTTTGTAGTGATAAAAAATTAATTATCTAGATTATATAATAATATCTGTTTTATAAAAAAACAATGTATAACGTGCTTATTTAGATTTTTAAACATAGATAATGATAGAACAACAACATTAGCGTAAATCCATTATACTACAAAATTTTGGTGATATTTAGTCATCTACAATCTTAGTCATAACACTATGTAAATCAATATTTATGTAAGTTTTGAAGTCAGTTTCAGAGTTTGAGAAAGTCATGAAAGATAAGCCTAAGTTTATATATCTATTGTGATCTGATGCAAGACTTTAACTGCCTGGAACCTTCAATCTTATCCAGAAACAACAACAAAAACTTTAGGAGTACATCGAATGATACATCTAAATATTCATATCATATAATTATAAAATATTCATCGCGTGTACCAATATATAATTATGGATAGGAAGATCCGATTTTGGTTTATAAACAAATAATGTATGTAAGATTTGTCGCTACAAAAAAGAGAAGTCAAAACCGGAAGACTCAACTTTAAAGTTGGGTAAGAATTCCCAATATGGTTTTAAAGAAGGGATAGTTGCAAAATTGATTAACCTCTCTTTTTTGCAACATTTTTTTTCCGATTTTATCTTTATTTTTCCATAATTTTGATTTGTCATCAACTTTTTTTTTTCTTTTTTTTTTCTTCACAATGAAAAAATCTAAAATAGGTCTCAAATCTCAAATATTTACAAAATTGTCATCTTTTTCAATTCTCTCACCCACCATTACAAACCTAAATTGAAGCTCTAAATGCACCATCACCAACCAATTTTCACCTCATTACGCTTATTCACCAATTCTAACCTAACAATCTCTCATTCTCTCTTCAATTCTATCTGAAAAACTTACTAATTACCGTTTACAAGGTCTTGAAATTTTTAATCATTCATTTTTGGTGCTATTTGGAGCCAAGAGTAACGATTTAAAGCTTATTTTGACATTCTATGTATTCAAAAAAGGTAAACATGATGTTAACTCAAATCTACCTAAGTTCTTAAAGATTCTCGAAAATTTACAGTGAGTAGACTTCACCAGAAGTCTACTGACAAAAGTAGACTTCTCTTGAAGTCTGCTAGTCAACGCATAAATGAATTTTGCAATTGACCAAATTTTTTGGTTACAAAAGTAGACTTTTCTAGAAGTCTCCACAATTTTCTTTGATGACAAATTTTTTTTTTCAGACTTCTAGAGAAGTCTACTTAAATTTGGGTTAGTTTTGCAATTGACCAACAGTTTGACTTTTTTAGTAGACTTCACATGATTTAAGTAGACTTCT
>OVBA01001018.1:0-50768 GCA_900406435.1 Lepidium aucheri | reverse complement strand
TAAATTGTGGTTTAGTGGATCAATCTTTGAAAGTGGATGTCGTTGCCCATGTAGATTTGTGGGAGGATATGGGTTTAGCTGTTGGTGTAGGTCCTTCATGGGTAGATTTGAAAAAGGTTCTCGAAAAATGCAGAAGATGGTCTTTCGAGAAGAGGAAAATGATTGGGTTGCTTGTTGTTTTGCACATTGGTATATATGGTGGTCACTGTAATAGTAGAATTCCATTAAGTTCAGCTAAGTTGGTCACCGATCTAGAGAAGTTTGAGAGGCATCCTTGGGGTAGAGTAGCGTTTAACGAATTGATGAGATTGATGAGATCTGCATCCTATAGAAACAAGTCCTACACTATTCATGGGTTTGTGCACTCGCTTCTCATTTGGGCATTTGAGTCTATCCCCATATTAGCAGAACTTTATGGTGAGAGAAGAGAAGGTGTCAATGTTCACATTCTTAGGTGGAGACCAATCAAGAGAAAAACAAAGGAACCAGAAGACATTGTCAAGTTGGACAAGGAAAAAACGGGGGAGGGAGAGGTAAATTGCAAACTTAGTCGAGCTTGAATATTGTTTAGTATAGTTGATCATTTCCTTGGTTTAGTTGATAACCCATTGGTAGAGTTTACAGTCAGTTTAGTAAAGGTCAACTTGCAGTTTAGTCGAGTTTGGTTATTGTTTGGTATATTTGATTGTTTCCTTTAGTGACTTGATAACCCTTAGGTAGAGTTGACAGTCAGTTTAGTAGAGTTCAACTTCCACTTTGGTCAAGTTCTTTTATTGTTTGGTATAGTTGATTGTATCCTTGGTTGAGTTGATAACTCTTAGGTAGAGTTCACAGTTAATTTAGTAGAGTTCAACTTGCACTTTGGTCGAGTTCTGTTATTGTTTGGTATAGTTGATTTTATCCTTGGTTGAGTTGATAACCCTTTGGTAGAGTTCACATTTAGTTTAGTAGAGTTCAACTTGCACTTTGGTCGAGTTCAGTTATTGTTTGGTATAGTTGATTGTATCCTTGGTTGAGTTGATAACCTTTAGGTAGAGTTAACAATCAGTTTAGTAGAGTTGAACCCTTGGTTAATATAGTTGACCTTATTTCTTTTTTTCTTTTAGGTACGCATCAGGCATTTACGGCCAATGCCTCCCAATGATATCTTCCCTGTTTGGCCTGACGAAGTGGAAGATCTGAGAGTGGACATGATCGGAGACATACTCAATGACACTCTAGATGAGTCCTTCTGGGACAACCCATGAGCTGTTAATAAAAGGGCGAAGAGGAAGGCAGATATTCATGATGAGCAGACAAGAACGAAGCAGTCCAAGCGTACTGAAGGAAAGGAGGCTGAGAAGAAGAAAAAGGAGGCTGAGAAAAAGAAAAAGAAGATGAAACAGACTGAGCCGGAGATGGATGAGGGGACAACCTTGATTGAATTGGTAAGGCTCAAACAACAGAAACAAAAAGAAGGGTCAATGAAACAAAAGGAGTCGAGTGCCTTGATTGAAACTCTCGAAGGGTTGATAAACGCGATCCATGAGATAAGAGCAGACCAAAATATGTTTGGTCAGCATTTATGTCGCGTAGAGGAGAGCAGGACAAACATGTCTATGATCACTGAGCAGATTGAACGGTTGGAACGTAACAGTTTAGATTAAACATTGTTACTTTATAGGCTTGTTAAGCTGAAGGAATTGAGGGTGCATCCTATTATATAGTCCTTGGAGCACAACAAGGGTGACAATGGAAGTCAGACACGTTCACCAACACGGACTCGTAGACCTGACCTGAATGTTAGATTACACGTTGGAGAGGAGAAGAACGCTGAAGATAAAGTCAATGTTGAGTCACATTTGCCATGTAAGACTCCTAAAGCGGTCATGAATGAAAAGGACGACACGACTCTTGTAAATTTGGAACTGAACTCGGTACGTAAAGCTCTATTTGATTGAGACTTACTCTGATCAGTCGAGTTATGTGTATTGTTGGGTCGAGTTATGTGTATTGTTTGATAGACTCTACCAAACCATATTAAAGTTCTTACAACTCTACCAAATCATATATATGAACTCTACCTCGTATATATGAACTCTACCACATCTACTAATTGCTGTGTTTTATATGCAGTATCATTTGGTAGACTCTGACTCAGAGAGAACACTTAGTATCAGATCAGGCTCAAAATTACAGCCTACCATGATTCAGCTAACTGATGATTGTGTACTTGATGACACCTTGCCATCCCAGGTCACAACACACACCATTCCCCCGGACCAGGTAAATATGTTTGGTAGAGTTGACTTTGTGATTGGTATAGTTAACATGATGATTGGTTGAGTTTGGGGTTTGTTTATGTAGAGTTGATTTACTGAGTGGTATAGTTAACATGATAATTAGTTGAGTTATCCATTTGATGTGGTATAGTTGACATAATGATTGATATAGCTTACATTATTCATAGTAGAGTTATCCGTGTGTTTGGTAGAGTTTACTTTGTGATTGGTATAGTTAACATGATGATTGGTTGAGTTTGGCGTTTGTTTATGTAGAGTTGATTTACTGAGTGGTATAGTTAACATGATAATTAGTTGAGTTATCCATTTGTTGTGGTATAGTCGACATAGTGATTGATATAGTTTACATTATTCATAGTAGAGTTATCCGTGTTTTTGGTAGAGTTTTTTACTGAATGGTGTAGTTAACATGATGATTAATGTGGTTTTTTACAGAATAAATAGATTATAGAGACGCAAGAGACTTCCGATCCTCTTAGTCCATCATTACATGTTGTTAGGGACCCTGAGGTAACGGGTGATAGCAATGTAGAATCTATTGAGAAAAGCCCATATGGTGATTCATCAATGCCAAAGATAACAAAGCCTGGAATGTCAGAGTTGGGCATCATAAATATCGTTGATTCTCCCTCAAAGGATAAGGAAGGGAGCGATGAGGAGAAAGGTATCACCATGTTATATATGGAAGACGTGTTACCAAGACAAGCTCGCTTACAACTACTCGCTCCGAATCAGATAACTCAGCAGAGTTCATTTACGGCTTGGTAGTGTTCATTTACAGCTTGGTAGAGTTCGTATATTTTGTATACTTCTTGGTCGAGTTCATAAACATTTTAGTCAAGTTTGTACACATGTACGTTAAGTTCGTAAACAACTTAGTAAAGTTGATTCACAGCTTGGTAGAGTTCGTAAACAACTTGGTCGAGTTCATTTGTCAAGTGTATCCAACCATTTTACATGGTTGTGTCCATGTTACAGGTATCCCCTTTCATTGGATGTTCTATTTTCAAGAGGATTAAGAAGAACGTGGTACATTCTCCCGTCGTGTATGATCCTTTTGGGCCGATTCCAAAAATTTTAGTGTTACGGCTACGTGACTATATGTTGCACGAATTGTAAGCAATATCTCTATGCGTTATTTCCACAGTCCAATAAGCATCCTCTCTCTCATGTTTTGTGGGATATTTGCAAACTCTGTAGGGAATTGACCGTTGATGGTTCGTCCAGTCCAATAGCCGATTTATATCTCCGCTTGGTAGCACCAAAAGAGAAATGGCCTATCGATTAATATGGGTGGCTTCATGATTTGGTAAGCTCGAGTTTGGTATAGTCTTCTTGTAGTTTGGTATAGTCTCTTGTAGTTTGGTGTAGTTGGTATAATTCTGTTGTAGTTTGGTATAATTTACTAGTAGGTTAGTATAGTTCTCTTGTAGTTTGGTATAGTTGGTATAGTTCTCTTGTAGTTTAGTATAGTTCTCTTGTAGTTTGGTATAGTTTACTTGTTGTTTAGTATAGTTCGCTTGTAGTTTGGTATAGTTGGTATAGTTCTCTTGTAGTTTGGTGGAGTTCTCATGTAGTTGGTATAGTTTATTCTTTTATGTCGTGTAGTTCATTCAACGTTTAGTAGAGTTCAACCACTTTCATTAAATTCTGTTTTTTGTTTGTTTTACAACATACGTCAGCGGGCACGAATCTTTTCTGACAAAGATCTTTGCAAACCCCCAGTCCTTTCAGGAGTAGTCGGCTTGCTTTCCTTGATCCACTATTTTGTGGATGTTGGTGTAACCAGTACTGGAGAGATTATGTGGGAAAGGAGTCAACTTTCATTTGGACAAATGGGTTTAAAGACCTCTTTAATGGCATTATGCCCATGTTCTGTGCCACTAACAAGCAATGGATGCGAGACGTAGATACGATTTACATTCCTCACAATATTAACAACAACCATTGGGTGGCTGTAGAGGTTGATTTGATACAAGGAAAGGTTCGAGTATACGATCTTGACCCAAGTATCGTCTCGTCTACATCAATTCAGTAGTCCGTCAAGTAAGTGAAGTTGATCTTTGTTTGGTAGAGTAATTTTTAGTTTGGTATAGTTTGTTGTTAGTTTGATATGGCTCGTGGATATATTAGTATAGTTGGTTGTTAGTTTGGTAAAGTTGGGTAGTAGTATAATGTAGTTGGTGTACAACTTAGTATAGTTGGGTGTTAGTTTGATATAATTATTGTATTGTTTGGTCGAATTGGTTATTAGTTTGGTAGAGTTGGTTGTTAGTTTGGTAGAGTTGGTTGTTTTTTGGTAGTATTGGTTTCTTATTTTGGTAGAGTTGGTTGTTTATTTGGTATAGTTCGTGTACATCCCGGTAGAGTTGATAGTTAGATTGGTAAAGTTGGTTGATAGGTTGGTGTAGTTTGTTGTTGGTTTCGTAGAGTTCATTATTCGTTAAACTTATGTTCTAACTAATGATTTCTTCTATTCATTTCTTTTAGGCCTTACGTCGTGATGATTCCAAAGATGATAAAACGTTTTTCACCACAAGAGATGCGTCAACATTTTAGTGCGGCCACCTATAAAATATCATGGGTGGTGAAGGACATTCCGCGTAATAAACGATTAGACGATTGTGACATGTACTGCATGAAGTTTATTGAGTGTCTAGCCCTTGGTTGCAACTTTGAGGGACTAGACGATGACTACATTACCTTCACTTGCCTCAAATATGCCATTGACTTTAGAGAACAACTTCCGGTGGAGGAGACTATTGCATACACTGATCCAGGCCCGCGACAAGAGTGTGATAAAGCACTCCTCGTGACAGCCAAGACTTACTACTAGAATGGTAGACTTACTCCTCGTTTTAGGGTGTTAGGCTGGTAGAATTTCTTTTGGTTGAGTTACCATGTTCTTATGGCATGGCTCTTTTATACTCTTGAAGGACCAATATTTATTTTTTGGTTTTGGTCTTTCGATAGTATTACTATGAACACCTTTTGTTAATTAAACCTCTAATCTACCAACATCATTCTGTTTTAATATAACATCAGTATCCACTCCACCATAACCAGTATCAATTATACTAACAACATTATGAACTCTACCAACATCAATACCAACTCTACCAACAATAGTATAAACTCCACCACAACAGAATGAACTCTACCACCATAATCATCAACTCCACCATGCTAGTGTGAACTCTTCTAAACCACACAGTTCATATATTAAAGCGTACAAATTTAACTCATAGAGATCTTCAAGATTGTACATTTTCTCTACATGTACAAGCATTGTGACCTAGTTCTTTACATCTAGAACAATCTGAAACTTTCCTTGGTCGCTTTGCCTCTCCTAAACACTCTAACCAGCCTTTAATCCTAGATTTCTTTGGCCTTCCTTCTTGTTGACGTACGTGGGGCGGTTTACACACTTTACGACTCACATCCAACGGAACTGTAATAGCTGCATCCCTTGGCAGAATATGATTGGAGTAGGCGTTGTACAAGTAGCTCGTGTGATAGTAGGCATGAGTAAGTTCGATTGTAGATCAATGCCATACGTCAGCAACGGCAATGGCATGAACACAAGGAATTTTTTCCACTTCAAATCGCTTACAAGAACACGTCTTTTCAGCCAAATTGACCAAATAAGAAGATGTTGATCTAGATACCACAGCCTGGTGTTCATCTATGTCTTGCACATTGTACTGCCTAACTTTGTCAATCCTACTCTGTAATTGCACAAACTATATCAAGTAAGTATTAACTCTATCAACATAGTATGAACTCTACCAACATCAGTATGAACTCCACTAAAAAGGATGAACTCGACTAAACAGTATAAACTCCACTAAAAAAGTATGAACTCTACCAACAACGTATGAACTCTACCAACAACATATGAACTCTACCAACAACGTTTGAACTCTACCAACAAGTATGAACTCCATCATGCAGCATTTCTAACTTCACTAAACCTGACCAAAGATCAAATAATAATACCTTTAAGAGCTTTTCAGTTGCTGTAGTTAGAACAGTGGTCATTAGACGAGCCTTTGTCCTCCTCTTCGTGAGCCAACGGTTTAACATTGCCCTAATTGCATCTATTAGCTGCACGATGGGAAAAGTTCTTGCTTCGGATAACACATGGTTGATTGATTCTGCTATCTTTGATGTTGTAAAATTGTATCTGTTTCCAGGAAAATAAACTCGACTCCACAACCGAACATCAGCTCTTTCCAAGTATGCATGAAGTCTTGGATTTAAAGCTTCAATTTGACCAAAGATTGCGTTGAACTCGTCAACCCTATATGCAGTGGCAGCTTTATTGAACAACTTAAAGGATTCTCTCCCTCTAAATTTTGACAAAATGTTTTTACGTAGGTGTTAGGTGCAAATTTCCCGAGAAGACTATGGGTACACATTCTTTATGGCTTTACCAATGGATTTGTGCCTATCTGATATGATGGCTAGTTCTTTATCATCAGGTACAACATGGTTGAGCTGTCTGAAAAACTATTCCCAAGACTCATCATTCTCGGAATCAACTACACCGAAAGCCATAGGAAATATGTTGAAGTTACCATCTTGCATGGTCGCAGTTAGAAGAGTGCCTTTATACTTTCCTTGCAAAAAGGTACCATCAACAACTACAACCTTCCTCATGTATGGAAATCCTCTAATACTTGTATCGACCGTCAATTTCAAGTTTGATAATAGTTCTGAGATTTGCTCTTCTAATCGCAAACAAGTAGGACGGTAGTTCTTCAAAACTACTTTCAGGAATTCCTGAAGCTAGTGCACGTGCTTTCTTTAGAGTATCATGTGTCTTCCAGTACTTCAGCTGCATTATAAAACACCTTAAAAATGAACTTAACTAAACCAGATCGAAAATAAACTCGACTAAACTATCATCATGAACTCAACTAAACCAGACCGCTGAGAACACCAACTATACCAACATGTATAATGAATTCAACTAAATGATATGAACTCGACTAATCAAATGCAATCATGAACTCGACTAAACTATACCATCATGAACTTGACTAACGCAAATGAACTCGACTAAACTGTCATCATAAACTCAACTAAACAAAATGAACTCGACTAAACTATCAACATGAACTTGACTAAAACAAATCAACTATACTTAACAACATGTAAACTCAACCATCATTTTGCGCTTTACCTTCAAACCGAATCGATTGTTCAGTGAATCAGCGACATGATTAGGTAGAACAGATGGTCCAATTCCACCTACGAATTCCATGTACAACTGTCCTAGAACTTTAGCGGTTGCTTGGGGCGCCCGACTAGATCTCTCTGTTATAGAACAATTGTGTTCTCCACAATAAATCCGAACAAAGAAAAAACCACTATCATCAATACAAGAAGCTCGCACTCTCCACTGACAGTTAGGTACCCAAAATTTCTCATCCAACACTGACCTCGATGAAGCCATAACATCAAAGTCAAACCTCTGTAATACTAATAGCATCTTCAACCTTGTTGCAAGGTCAGATTTTGATGAGTAGCGTTGCCCGACCGCCAATTCTACTGACAACATTTCTATGTACAAATAATCCGCAAAGAATGGCTTCTCCTCTTGTTTTCCCGAGATGTTTTTCTTTTCTTCTTCCTTTGATTTCCTACGCACACTTATGTACTCTTCATCGTCTGAGCTTGCGCCATCCATATCATCGTAGTAATCAAATCTGAATTCCGCATCTTTGTCTTCATCAAGTTAAAACTCGTGTTTCACATCTTCAAATCCAACTCTACTACATTCAGGATCAACTCGACCAAATCGAGGATCAACTCGACCAAAACATGCGTTAACTCTACCAAACATTGAATCATAGTTCTCCACCTTAGAATGAACATTACCATTATCATCGTAGTTACCTTCTTTACAAAATGTCTCTGAAACACGAGATCTAATGTAAATCTCTACACATAGACGAATTACTTCTTTACGTAATTGTTTCACAAACAATTGCAATTGTCTTCCATTACTCAAAAAGATCAGAGGAGTATCTTGGGGGTAGTGATTGCATGAGTAGATTGACATGTAGTTTAATTTTACCTCATAACTTTGTTCACTCAAACCAAAATCTTCATACACCATCCGCAAAAATTCATCATAACTAAGATCTTTGCCAATCCGTATTATCTGACATCCGTAAGTGTTACCCACCAAAAAAACCCACTGGTTTTGGTTAAAACTCCAGCTCCCAGACACCAAAACAATTTCATCCATAGATAGACCAAACGGTGAATCGAGCTTCGGTTAAAATTTTACAATCCTAGACCGAAAATTTGTTGAGTTGGGAGCATAAAATTGAGCTCAATTGAGCTTTAGTGGCGATAATTATTGCGGAAGGTGGGGGGAGAGAGCGGCTGGTGAAGATATTAATGGAGGGGTAAATTCGTCAATTAAATACTAGGTTTCCATGACTAACTCTACCATGAATGATATCTTAACTCGACTACGGTAACAAACAAACTCAACCATACGGTGTCTTTTATTACTATCAACTCTACCAAAGTGAAAACGAGCTCTACCAAAGTGAAAACGAGCTCTACCATGGAGAAAATGAACTATACCATGGGGTAAATGAACTCTATTAAACACTATATTCACCTCTACTATGGGTCATTATCAACTCGATCACGGAGAAAACTAACTCTATCATGGGAAAAATGAACTCCACCAAGGAGAAAACGAACTCTACCACTGGAGAAAATGAACTCCACCCAAGGAGACAACGAACTCCACAAGGAGAAAACGAACTCCACCAAGGAGAAAACGAACTCTACCACTGGAGAAAACGAACTCCACCAATGAGAAAACGAAATCCACCAAAGAGAAAACGAACTCTACCACTGAGAAAACGAACTCTATCTTGGGGAAAATGAACTCGACCACACACAATATTATCTTACTTTCAATTATACTATGGGTTAATATTAACTTGACCACAAAGAACACGAACTCAACCATGGGATATTTGTAACTTTACCATACACTACATCAACTATACTATACTTTTATCAACTTGACTATGTTGCATTTATTTGGTTTAGTCAAGTTCATCCATTTGCGCGTGATGACGTGACATATTTCATTAATGAGATTTTCGTAATTATTTTTTTGTTTACTTATCAAAAAAGAATAAAATGGTATATAAAAATTTCCAAAAACTATTCTAGTAATTTTCAATACTTTTATTTATTTAAATAATTTATGCATAATTTGTACTTAATTCAGTAAATCACCCCTTTTAATAACATATTTCGTCTATACGTAAACCCAAAAATCGAATATACATAGTCATTGTAGACTCATAGCCTTGCATCATGTTTTCTTTTATAATATACATAATATATGTAGCTGAATAGGTGTTGACAAGTACATCATGCCAATCAATCAATGGTGGCTATTCGGGTCTGCGAGACTCTTGACTATATATATTTGTTAACAATGAGTAATGTAAGACCAAAATCAGTTTAAGGGGTAGTGATTTAAATTTTAATTTGTATAACTTTTTTCACTTCATTTTGAAAAATTCCCCGACATATTAATAGAGAAATAAATTTTTGCCACAACAAAACTAAACCATACTAAATAAAGAAATTTATTGGATCAGATTAGTAACATTGTTCAAAACTACCATTTAGAAAAAATAGCAATTAAAACGAATTTCGTTTGGAAACGATTGCTTAAAGATAATGGCTTAAAACGAAAGTTATTTAAAGTTAATGTTTACTGATGACATTATAGCAGTTGAATATTTATATTGAGATAAAAATAATTCTAAAAATTATGCAATAATATATAATTTAATATTTTTTATATAAAAGTATATATATATATATTACAATTATTATTTAAATAATATTATTTTCATACTAATAAATAATTATTTTTCTAAATGTAATAATATTATATCATTTATCTATAATTTGCCAATAGTATATCTACAATTTAGCTCCGACTGATTGTCATATATGCTCTGTCAATTGTTGTTTTAAATTCTTCTATCTCACTGAAGAAATAAATAAAAAATTGGAATATGTGATTTTGGTTGTCTTGGGAAATTTCTCATATGATACGTAAAATATGGAATATATTGCATTATTGACTTTATTACTAACTTTAACTCATATACGATCTTTGTTAATAAACTTCAAATGATGATTCAAACACCCATCAATAAATGTGCTTGAACATAAACAAAATTTACCTGCCTAAATATATTTCTTTATTCGGGCTAGATTTAAATAAAAAATTAGGAAAAAGTGTGTAGAAATTTATAATTTAATAGAGTAGTTTAGTGTACGAAAACTTTAGAAGTTATTATATATTTTCATCAATGAGCAACGTATTGACACATATGTCATGAGCTCTCTACTTTTCTTGACATTATAGGCTTCCCATAATTGTAAAAGTTTTGCAATGACATGTTAAGAGTTTCAACCAGCTTTGAATCGGAATATAATGACAATGATAGGTTTCCGTATTGATTTGGTGAAAATTTGAGAATATAAAATTTTACTAGGTGGCAATGCTAAGTTAGAATTACCAAATGATATATGTAAAGAAGAAAGAAAGAGAAGTTACATTGTAGTTTTTTTTATATTTAAGACAATGTAGTTGGTGCAATTTGTCATTACTCAGAGTAATTTAATTGTATTTTTATTAAGCATAAAATTATTTTCTGACACATATTGAATGCATAATATGAAGAGAAATTATTAACGTATGGTTAAATATAAAGTATCACGCTAAATAAAATACATTTAAACATATTATAATATTTAATCACTACAAATGAAATGTTTGACTCATTAGAAACTTTCATCTTCACTATATATGATGTTCATATAAGTATTAATATATTCATCGTCACTATATTCGTTAATAGTCTACATATATTTAATAAAGAAATAATTATGTGGAATGCTCTTTTTGAGAGTTATTTGTGTCAAATACCCTCAAATATGTTTCCTTATCGAGAATGTCCTCTCACACACCTAAAAAAGACGGAACTGTCCCTGTATATTTTCTTTTTCTCATCCTGCTTCGCTGATAAATAAACCACGTGCCCGTTTGTAGTCGATCATCTTGCTGACATTGCTGTTTAATATTGGATTTTGTTTGTCGTATTGTATTTTTTTTCATTATTATTAAATTTTTTTCTTTTTATACATCAGCACTAGTCAAATTGTCATGATTTAGACAGATTTTGATGTGCACAAATATAATAAACTGCACATGAATAAACTACATTAAACTGAGCACGACATGAATAAAGTCATTATATGAAATATAATAAGCTAGACATGGACAAATTATTGTATAAGGACATGTTATTGTAACAAAATACAAAATGTAGACATGGACATATCAAGCTAGACATGTATACAAAATGTCTACATGGACATAGCAAGCTAGACATGGACAAATTCTTGTATAAGGACATGTTGCTGTAACAAAATACAAAACGTATACATGGAAATAGCTTAATATAAATATAAAACATCGTACTAGACATACTAAATATAGGTATAAAGACAAGGACCAAATCTATTATACAAGATGTAAGTATAAAGACCTAAACCAACTATGGTCATACTAATAGACATGGCTCAATGTTAATGTAAAGATATGAACCAAATTTGTTGAGTGTGGACCAAATCTTTTATATGTAAATATATAGAGGTACTCCGAATCAATTGGTATGGATAGACATTCTCGAAAATGTTCACGCTGACATAACTCAATCTGGTTTATATAGATATAAAGACATGGACTAAAGTTCTAGTCTATGTTCCAAATAAATTATACGAAATGTAACTATAAAGACATGGACAAACAAAATATAAAAAGTATACATGGACATAGCTCAATGTCAATACAAAGACATGGAGAAAATCTGTAGAATGAGGACCAGATCTTTTCTATAAATGTATGTATAAAGACATGGACCAAATCCATTATACGAAATGTAAGTATAAATGTATGTATAAAAACATAGACCAAATCTATTATAGCACAATGTTAATGTAAAGACATTGACCAAATATTTTATATGTAAGTATAAAGAGGTGGACCAAATCTATTGGTATGGATAAACATTCTTGAAAATGTTCATGTGGATATAGCTCGATAAAAATATAAAGACATGGACTAAAGTTCTTCGAAATGGAACTAATGTTCATGTGGACACTATTTTATGTCAAAGGATGGACTAATGTTCATGTGGACATTATCTGATGTCAAAGGATGTAATTATTATTCATCCAGTTCTCAAAGGGTAATAATTATACAACTGGATATGGACAAATAATCTTGTGACAAATAGACAAGGTCTTAAGTGTCCAGGGACATGTATCCGCAACAAGTTATAAAATGTACAAATGTACATAGCTCAAAGTTAGTATAAAGACATGGACCAAAATACTATCTTAAACGTTCCTAACGGTACTATATATCATTTTACTGTTATTCAAATAGACATGGACTTTATAGTTAGTTTAGTCATTAAACTCTTAAAATTAATAATATATTTCTTTATCCCCTATAAATAACCAAGCTAATTTTGTTGGATGAAGTTTACAATTTTGTCATGGATTTTGCAACCTCTCCCCATGCCTCATTATTTTCTCTCTTTTCCCATCTATTGCAATCGATTTTGCAACTCATAACTGAAGATCGTGTAGAAGATCTCGGTTAGATTATTGTTTCTTGTCGTCTTGGCCAAGTTCTAGCTACCCAACAATGTGTTCTGGAAACCATCTCATTATCGTTGTTTGAACATAATCCTGCTCTTATCAACAAGGATTCCTCATACATCTGGATATTAACGAGGTGCATTGAAGCGTTATTTGTCCATGTCTTATAAATACATAAATATAATGTTACATGCTCAACAACTAGCATATTTGTCCATGTCTTATAAATACATAACCATTGGGCATCACGGTTCCAAAACATACGTACACAAGGTTTGATCCAACAGAGAGAACCACATATTCCATGATGCTCCATAGAATAGTACACAAAACGTATTCTCTGGTTTCTTGTCATAGCCTATGATCGTCAAATGGTCAGAGATTCGATATACTCTTCGAAGGCATTAATAGTGTATTGGAGTCTTATATCGTCAACCATGTCATATGTCATGCCTACACAATTCTTCCGTTTAGTGTGTAGTTCAATGAATTTCATAGTAAGTATGCCATAGTCTCCCGCCCTCTCGTTTTGAAAACAATCTCTGGACCTAACCACTTCAAAACTTTCAGAGAAAGTTAGATTAGGGTGGTCAGTATCACAAATATCTCCAATGGCCACCGGAAATCCTTCAACAAATTTTTTGATGAAGTTTTGCATCTTCTTGTCAGAGTATAGGTCGATGAAAGGGTCCAATATCTCTATGACCCTATCTTTGAGACGTATAACAACATCAACCTAGTGAGTTTTGTTCCAATTCATTGGTAAATAAACTGTGTCCACATCCACATACCAGTCCAGCTTATGCTGACGACTTCCAACATTGCCTTTTATGTATTTTATCACCAGCTTGTTCCAACTAGTTAGCCGCTTAATGGTTGTCTTCTTTATATGCCCTCAATATGGACAACATGACTGTGAACCATGTGCCCAATATAGCAATTCTCTGTTTGGCCAAATCATCGCCATTTCTTCTCCAATCCATGGGCAATAGGGGCTTCTATGTGCTAAATGATAGTAAAGGAAAATTGTCAACACCAGAAAATACATCTTCCAACATAAATTATACTATTTGGAGTAAATAACACATAATTTCTTATGGGTGTATCTAGCCATTTTTGTGGTGTATACAACTCAGTAAAAAAAGTCTTCTTCACCTCATTCCCTTCAATTAAAAAGCAACTACATACAAAATTATTTCAGTTTTTATCATCATAAACATCTCTCTAATATACAAACAAACTTATTTATACGAAGAGAGTTGGGAGACAAATCTTTTTTTCAGGTTTGCCCGAATTTGAGCATGAGTCAAAATTGTGCCAGTGGCATATTTTTCCTCCTTTGTCCCTTTCCCATGTTTATATTCTTTTCATGCAGAATAACCATATCTAACTGGTGCTACCCTGTTATGTTTTGAGCAAAATGGAGTAGAAGTCTTCACCAGATCGCCACCCTTGTGCTTTCTTGTCCTCAAACCCTCTTCTTCCTGATTACTCAACTGTAAATTTTAGAGAGTATTCTAATTTGGTCATGTTCAAATAATCAGTATCTTTTGTATTTACCTGTTTATCGGAGGGGCTATCACTTAAATCATCTCTAGCCATGTCCTCATCAATTGTTTCCAAATCAGAAATCTATGGACATATCATTCATTGTCAGAATTGAGTACATTTTGACATTTATATGTGCTAAACAAACCTACATTAGTATCAGTTATCTTATACGTATCATCTGATTCATCATCCTTTGTATGGAATTATATAATTAGATGGAAAACTTGGACATTCTACATACTCACCTTGGTCTTGTCCATATCTCCTACACTAGTTGTCTTACTTTCATCTTCAATATCTCCTTCCTGTTTACGAGGGATATTTTCAAACAGATTTGCATCAGACACAATATATCCAAACAAAATACTATTAAGACATGATCATATAATTAGGAAATAATATCACCCCATTCTTGTTGTCTTTGGCCGCATCGTTGTCCTTGTATTCATAATTGTCCTTATCCGCATCGTTGTCCTCATCAACATTGTTGTCCTTGTCCGCATCAACATATTTATTTTCACATCATCATCTTGAGGACAAATTGCTTATTGTTAAACAAAAACTATATCATTGATGGCAAAACATTTAATAGACATTTTACATATTCTCCTTTGTCTTGTCACTTACATTGGTATTGTCCATGTCGCCTACACTAGCTATCTTGCTTTCATCTTCAGCGATTGTATCCTCGTCAATATGGACATTTTCCTGTATACATTATTGTTGTCCTTTATCGCGTGGTTGTCCATGTCAGCGATGCCATCTTTTTGTCCATCAATGTCATCCTGAAGACAATTTGCTTATTATTAAGATAAAAATAATTTAATTATCTTACCATTGAAAAAAAGTTCACCTTTCCACCTCCGCCAGTTTTGTCCTCGTCTATTTTCTTATCATCAGTAACAGATGTCTTTTTGCTTGGAATATCTTTGAGGACATCAGTCACACCTTCATATCTCTCCCAGCCAAGCTCATGATAACTCTTTGTCCTCATTTCATCTTTATTTGATGATGCAGAAAGACCAGTCTTGACCTTCCTCTTTGTCCCTTAGTCATTGTCTTTTAATAGGACAGATGTTGTACTCTTGCCCTCCTCCCTTTCTACAACCCCATTTTCTTTCAAAATGCTAGCACATAATTCTCAATCTCGTCCTATAGCACATCTTTTTCAGCTGCAAACAGTTTTTGGATTGTTTCTTCAATCATTTCTTGATATGCCCTATACATTGCGGCTCAATGTAAGATGTCCTTGTCCTTGCATCATCAGTTGCTTTGGCAGCTCTTTTACCTTTTCCTATCTTTGGTTTATTCTCGACTTCCATAGTCACTTGTTTATCCACTGGTTTCATCGGCATAGGAGCAACTAAAACTGGCTGTCCTTCAAATCCACCTTGCCAACATGCGTTCATGAAAGTGATTCATTTCTCTACTAGACTGAGGAGATAAGTCACCTTTGGGTCATCGACTTCATCTCCTCAAGACACATCATCATCCATTGTGCCCTCCAGAATGGGCACCACTTTAAGCTGCAAGGGAAAAAGAGCTAAGCTATACTCATTAAACAAAGACATGTCATCCTCATTAAACAAACACATGCTGAAAAACTTATTTAGAGAAACTTACAATGGGATTATCCTTCACATCCAAAATGTTTGCGTTATGGAATGACCTGAGAAATAGTAAATCCTTTAAGTGGTGAACAAGCAAATGTTTTTTCTTCATTGACTTGAGGGAGTATGTTTGCCAACATTGGGATACATTTAAGAACCAATAGCTATAGTGCAATTAGCAATCCCAATGCAGACATGTGTATCTGCCTCAACTTACCAATAAGGTCATCCTCAGTTTTGATTTTTGTCCCAATTTTTATCATCTTAAGATTTAGGAGAAATGACTCTCTTCCCCAAAGGTAAGCCTCAAACAACTCCAAATCATTTACCATCTTGACCACTTCTTGTCTAGGCTTGACCGTAGACATACTGCATGTTAAAACTCCTTCTATAATAACAATTAGAGCAAGCCTCAGTGCTTTTAACCTAGGCATCCTTTTCGAAACAGGCAAACATGTGTCCTTCTTTAGCCATTCCATAATTTTTTCCACTTTAAAATCAGTTTGTTCCCTAAAAAGTGTATTCCAATACAGCTGGTGTCCTTCAGCAGGAGTCTGATATCAAATAATTGTTTCTGTATCCGGAAAGGGTTGCAATTCAAGCATGTTATGATTGCAAATTCTCTCAATGAGAAATGTAGAACATGTCCCCCCCCTAAACACAAACCAAATTTTGTGTTTCTTCTCCGACACAAGCGACCTGCATAACATACTGTGAAACAGTCTTTCAGATAAAGAAGTTTTTTGTAGTGGTAGTTCAAAGATATGGCCAAATGACGAGTCTTTCAAGTACTCAAACTCGCTTGTCCCTTCGAAACTTCAGCAATTGCAAGTAAAAATAGTGGCCTTGAATATGCATTTATTCTCTCATCCGCTGGGTATCTTCTTTCCGCCAGTAGCCTAGGTGGTAGTTTTTCCGGATCTACTTCATTGCATTTTCTTTTCTTATTAGTTTTTTCTTGCACCATACGAACACAAATACTATTAGTTCGCAATACCTAAAACAAAACACAAACATATCTGCAAGTTCTTTGTTAAACCCTTATCTGCAATTTTATATGTCATTGTCTTTTAATCAAAAACCCTAGCAGACGTCTTAACCTCTTTCAGAGAAAGATCAATCGAAAACCAAAATCCTTATTACAGACAAATAGATCAAAAACTATAACCCTTTTTAAGAAGTCAAGATCTAATTTTTTCGTCCATGTCTACAAATCTAAAATCCAACCTTTCGTATAGACACATGATCAGAGCATTTCCAGTGGACAAATCCTTTCAAAGGAGAACCCCAATTTCAAAGGAAAACCATAACCCCTTTTATAGAAGTCAAGATCTAATTTTTTCAAAATTCGCCCACGTCTACAAATCTGAAATCTAACCATTTGTGTGGACAGAAGCAAAGCATTTCAAGTGGATAAATCATAGCATAGGACAAAATATCAATAATTGTAAGAAAATCTTAGAAAACGGCGCGACAATCATTCGATGAACCCAAAACAGAGGAACAATGTCTGATGGAAACTTACCTTTGTCTCAGTAATCTACCATCTTATTTCAAAATTTCACCTTCTTTTTCCCAACTTCTTCAACCTTGCATCTTCCTCTTCAATTTTTTTTCCTTCTCTTCATTCCTACTGATCGATTTTACTGGGTCTTGAGATTTATAGAGTCGAGTCATGTCGAAGAGATATCAAACCCCGCTTTACTTTAGACTCACTCCTAACCGTGAATTTTGGGCTGCCCAAGGTGAAAAATAGTCGATTCATCATCTTGTACTTTTTGGATCAAATTCGCTAATTTGTTGTCCAAAGAGGATATTCTGGAGGAGGTCTCAGAAAGAATGCATTGTTAACAAATATCTTTTCTAAAAGAGTATTCGAGACAAATTTCTATTTAATAAATTTAATTTGATACCAATTCCATAATAATTATTTTTGAGAATTTAATTTTAATAGTTTTTGTTTAGGTTTTCATATAAACATTAAATTTTTGAGAATTTAACTTGTATGATATAAAATTATATAAGGTATGTAGGCAAT
Organism: Lepidium aucheri; assembly: GCA_900406435.1. Taxonomy (NCBI): domain Eukaryota; kingdom Viridiplantae; phylum Streptophyta; class Magnoliopsida; order Brassicales; family Brassicaceae; genus Lepidium; species Lepidium aucheri. The sequence continues at coordinate 32,550 of OVBA01001018.1, read as the reverse complement.
TTATAATTTGTTTTTGTAATTGTCGTGAATTTATAATTTTCTTAAATTCAGATATATGATTATAATTTTTATTTATTATGGCAATTACGGAATTAGAAGAGGTGTGTTTTCATTTTATATTTTTAATTTTGATACTAATTTTAATTTAAATACTAAATTAATACATGTATTCATTAAAATTATGGTTTAACATTTATAATTTGTTTTAACTTATAATTTAAAATTAAAATTTTTTTTTAAAGGTGAGTGATGAGGTGTCACTCTAAGAAGAGAAAAACATTTAACTTTATATATATATATATATTTATATATATGTATACTAGCTTTTATTGAAGTTTAAATCAATTATATTCGATTATAGAGATACACATGATGAAATAAATACAGTAAAGTTTAAGAAAACACCATTGTTGTTAGAGGTGGGCCTCAGCATAGAAGTCTGGCCCATATTGCTTTAACAAATCCATTAAGATTTGTTGAGACACCAAATCGGCATAAAGCCAAATTTGGCGTGGTGACACTGCGGTGTTTGTGTCACTACGCCAAATTGACGAGGACGACTACAAAATTCGCATCGGCATCCTGCAACGCATTTAATATGTTGCAGGGTTGCTACCTAACCACTAGATTCCCCCTAGTCGCTCACTAAGCATTTAATGTTGTATTAGAGTAGTCTAACTGCTCAATAGCTCGGTAAATGTGTACGGTAGCAATGATAGCCTAGCCAAGGGTCTACAATCTATGTGTATATGTTCTCCAAACTCTCTCGAGAACACAAAAGCTATGTATTATCTTTGGTACCTAAAACTGAGGATCTAAATCCACTTTTTAATCTCTACTCTACTAAGATCAATAAACATTTTGCTAATCTCACCACAAACAGTTGCCGCCGTATGTGGAGACTAGAATTTCTCTTAACACAATGGCATACGTGATCAACAAAGCTTCTCAGCTGGAGATGATGACCCAGACGAAACCTCCGACGATTCCTTCCAAGAGCTCGCTGATGGCACCACAACAACACACCATGGCGGTTGAAGTGGCTCCATCCGCCATCCCAAATCCAACCCTGCTAGCCACAAATGTCCAAGAAGGACCACAACGAGCAGCAAAAAAATTCCTGCTCTGACCAATATCCAGGACCCTCTCTAACTCGTACTCCAGCGGATGGAGTAGATAAACAAAGAAACCTCATAATGACTCAAAGAATTGGCCACAATACAGATTATCTGCCAAGAGCAAATACTTTGACTACAAGTGGCTCAAGCCCCGTCTCGCATGAACAAAGCTCTGTTTGAAGACTCACCTGCGCATAAATCACAATGAAAGCCGCTTCCATCGTGATACTCCCAAATGATAACCAAACCGCTCGGCCAGAAGACGAGGGGAGAGTAAATGCATTGGCCAAGACGGTTGAAAGGCGAACCTTGAAACTTCATCAGGCAACAAGCTTCTGCCCAATACGATCACATCGCCCCATTAGCACTTGCTCTACCTGAGCATGTCCTTGATGTCTTTCCTCTTGAATGTCAGCATGGGCACAGCAGAACCATTCAACCTCCCTCTCTAGATACTCCTCAAGCTTAACACACTTGGCCACCTCCTTATCATATTGAACGAGCGCCTAACGGCAGTCGTGCTCAACACCCTGCACTTTATCTTCCAACACAAACACACTTTTTGTGGCCGTCATCAGTTCTACATTAAGTTCCTTCAATCATGCCTAGTTACAAGCCAGCTAAACCTCAGCAATTTCTACTCGCTTCTGCATATCGGTAAAATCTGTTGCCATTTGTGAAAGTACGACAAGACGAACTACTCATAATCCTCCTGGACAAACAGATGATTGACAAGAAGCAACGATGGAGACAGGATTGTCAGTTGGTGAAAGAGATCCAATGCATGATCCATCTAAGTATATAACGCGCTATCCCTAGCCTATGAAAACTCCATGACATGCTTCCCACCACTTTGATTGTGGCCTACGCCTTCCTCGCTGAGTCAGCCTTGGTCCTCGTCTTCTTGGACGAGTCGCACACACTAGCCTTTGTCCTATTGCGACCCCTTTTCCTAGCCCTTTCCAGACCTTTCCAGACCTTTCTTTGTGTTGCTGCTATCTGTGATTCTCTTCTTCCTCTGCGGGTCGTCTTTGACCCTTATGATCTCGACCTCGCCAACGCAAGGCTTGACATCACCTACATGCGTCTCCTCAAGGGTAACCAAAGCGGTTCGCTCCGCAGCACCCTCTTCAGCAATCTGACTAGGAGTAGCGCAAGGATCGCCCATAGGCGGAGCCCCGTGAGCAAACTTCTCTATCCCAAAAGGCGTCGACTCCGCGACAACAACCTCTTGCTCAGTCTTCTCCATGACATTACCATCTTTCATGGCAGTGATATCTCACCTCACAGTAGGCTCCAAATCGATAGCATACCTCTGCATTGTCAAACAGAGCTTAGCCATCCTTTCCTTGTCAACTAAGCGAACAGATTTGTAAGGAACAACATTAAAAAAAAAGGGAAATCGGCATACCTTGTATAATGGACCATTGATGAATTGCATCAAGGGAGCCCTCAATATTTCACCACGGTATGCGGCCTAAGGCTTTGATCCTCTTGAAATTGCGGTCAATGTTCTCTGGTTCAGTTAGGCGGTGCGGCACTGCAAAAAAAAAAGAGCTTAGTCTCAACGATTGAGAACACAGACACACAAAATGACCTAGGTGCAATCCAAGTCGTAATGCCGTATTCAAAAATTTAGATCTTACAGACAAAAGGGTGCTCCACGTAAGCAATAGACTCTGGAGCCAATTTCATGAAGATGTAATGCTCCTTGTACTTATGAATCTTTGACGAGAAGTCAGGAATGAGACTGCAGCCCGACAACATACTCACTGAGTACGTCCCGTCCCTATCCTTGTGATAATTTATCTTCGAGATGAACTCAAAAAAATGCCAGGAAACATTCACATCAGCCTCGGCACCAAGAATGAGCGCGGCGACAATGTTGTGTATGCCGGACAAAGACAACTATGAGATTGCGATCCCACACTGAGCGCAGTAGGCAACTAGTAGATGTGGCAGAGGAAACCACAGGCTGCACCGCCTAAACGCATGCTCCTGAAGACAGATATAACCCTTGTGAGGCATCCACGGCTTTTGATGGGACATCGACGCCCTAATATCAATCCCAGTCAGAAAGTTGTAGTATTTTCATAACCTATTGAGCGACAATGCCAAGCTCAGTGACAACAACTGATCGAGGCTTCTAGCCACGCCCAGAGCACTCGTCACTTTCCCCAAGAAATCCTCTCATCCTCCAACACAACATCAGAAAGAGACCACTCGACATCGCTGGCAAGAGCGGCGACCCGGTCACAAATAGAGCACCCTACAGAAGAAACCGCGTCAACTTCTCCCCGGGAACTGCCTCCCACCTCTATACAAAAATTTCACGTAAAGATGGCGATTCATCCCTAATTAGAGACCAAATCTCAGGTGAGTCAATATTCGTAGACTCACCGCTGTTGTTTTACCTAAGCGATGAAAACCACGAGTTTTATACACACCTCATTTTCTCTGAATAGTCACTCAAATCCCATAACCAAATTCATGCATGAACCAATGCAACCACTAACCCTAGATTATTGTGATGGTACGATGACTATATCACTAGCAAAGAAATAAGAAATTCAATTGAAAATCGCAAGAAGGAAGAAAAGCGCACAGAGAATTTTGTACCTTGTAGGAAGTTTGAGGACGAAAACTAGTTTATGAAGAAGAAGAAGAAGAGGAGAGACAAATTTATAGCCAGAAAGTGGAAATCGAATTGACATCGAGGGAGCTGCAGTCATGTCACGCGACTCTCTATGACGAGTTACGCGCCCGGAAAAATAACCTCGATTACACACTAAAAATTATGAGACACGTGGATGAAAGCACGAGCTCAAGGTACACAAATAAAGCGTCCACAACAAGCTATCCTAAATATTATCATTACTCGTCGTGTGCATTCGCCAATCCGATAATGACACGTAGGAGACAGAATCAAAGCCATAAATGCAAAAAGATCCATTCATTTCACGTTCTTCCGCCTGGAACAACGACAAACTGGGAGGCTACTGTTGGAGGTTGGCCTCACCACAGAAGTTCGGTCCATATGGCTTCGACGAATCCATTAAGGTTTGTTGAGACACCAACTCGACATAAAGCCAAACAAGACTTAGAGGTTGCGTCATCACGGCAAGCTAACGAGGACGAATACAAACTCCGAATCCGCATCCTCAATGCATTTAATGTGTTAGCACGGTTGCTTACCTAACTACTAGACTCTCCTAGCCTCTCAGCAAACATTTAATGTTGTAGAAGAGTAACCCAACTGCCCAATAGCTCGGTGAGTATGTCTGGTAGCAATGGTAGCCTAGCCAAGGGTCCACAATCTATGGTCCTAGATCATCATTGTCAACCTGACTGATCCGTCATGTCATCCGAGCCAAAGAGATCATAATCATGCCGAGCTGAGTGTCGGTTTCTCCAAACTCTCTCGAGAACACAAAAGCTTTGTAATATATTTGCTACCTAAAACTAAGGATCTAAATTCACCTTTGTAATCTTTACTCTGCTAAAACCAATAAACATTGTGTTAATCTCACCACAAACAATTACCAGAAAACTTATTTACATTACAATGATTAAATTTTAAATTTCTAAAAGATATTAAAACAAAAAATATTACAGAACTAAAATAAAGATGAAAATGTTTATTATCTCAATTTGGAGGTTAGAAATCGTTATCGGCCGACTAGTGGAGTAAATGAGTAAATAGTTGTTGTCCAATAAACTTAATAAAGAGACCGATCGATAATCTGATCATTCATATTCCACATGGGCAGTTTCTTGCCGTTATGTCATTAGTATTTTTCATTCCTGATTCAAATTCAATCTCATCATATCCATTGCAGAATCCAAGCTACTCGTTTTATTAACTAAATAAAACATTTCTTTTTTGTAATCCCCATATCGTTTGTTTTACCATTTGAAAACATGTCACATTTTCATAGATTTGTCTGATTTTCTTTTATTTGATTTCATAAGTTTCTAACAAATTGATAAAATGTAAAAGTATACCGATTATAGGATCTATAGGACTATTATATCCATTAGCCCATTACCCAAGCACATTATGTCCGTATATTAATATGCCTGCCATCGATCTATATATCTCCTTCTCTGTACGCATTTACTATGCTAGAAAAATACTGATATTGTATCGTATGAGTATGGAAATTTTGTTTCTTTGTAAACAATAAAACTAACACAATCCGATATATAATTCAAAGTCTCTTTTTTTAAACATTGGACCATGACTGATCGTCCCATTAGCCAAATTCATGTATAATGGACGAGACTCGATTCTGAGAACAATATTAAGTATACACAGCTCCCTAAAATTGAATTTCAGTGAAAGATGTAGGAAAGGATGATTTAAACAAGGCAATATTCCACGTCTAGAAACACTTAGATATAAAATTATACTACATGAACTTACATTTACTACTCTAAAATGTAGATGTATATGCACACACATAAATGTTGCCATATTAAAGACAATCCATTAAATGAATTAGGTTGTTTGGTGATTGCAAAGCTTTTAAGTTCCTGTCTATCGTGTTGTTTGGTCTGTTCCTTCTTACAATTCACTCTCCCACCAACGAAAAATAAAAATAAAAAAAAAATTAAAGAATCGAAAAAAAAGAAAGTAAAATCATTTAAATTGGTCTGTAGCACTGTTATATCTAGTTAGAAAGAGAGAGAGAGAAAGAAAAGAAAATCATGGAGCTGGAGGGCTCGAGTAGTGGCCGGAGGCAGCAACTGCCGTCAAAGGCGGAGATGAGCCGTGGAGCATATTTGGCGTGGGAAGATTTGACGGTGGTAATACCAAATTTCAGTGATGGTCCGACTCGAAGGTTGCTCCAAAGGCTAAACGGGTACGCTGAACCGGGTCGGATCATGGCTATAATGGGTCCTTCCGGATCCGGAAAGTCCACTCTTCTTGACTCTCTTGCAGGTTCGCTCTCCTTGTAACAATTCAATTGCATGCATTAAACACAAATCTATCTTTTGATTGAAAACTCTTTGGTGTTAATGATAGATATTTTTCTTGATGATATCGTTTATAATAATGTTAATTTCTGTCTAAACTATTACCCGTAATCTTGTAATAGCTACTTAATTATATTACTTAAAATCTTATATTAATAGAATTCCACAATCATATACGACCACAAAATATTATTCCTTAGACCATCTGCATCGGTGAGAACCTGGTAGAGTTTCTCAAAAAAATAAAAATATTAATATTTTAATATAACTTAATTTTATAATTAAATTTTTATTTTTAAATATAAAATTTAACAAGTTATATATGTACATGCGGCATAAGAGTTTCTCATGCATAAGAGTTTCTCATGGGGTTTTCAAGGTTTCTCAAATGAGAAACCATCTCTCACTTCTCTCTTACTTTTTCATTATTTTTTATTTTTAATGGTGAGAAACTTTATAAAAAACTCCCAATAAAAATGGTCTTATAAAACTGAAATAGACATTTGGAAAACCAAAAAAATAGTCTATAATTAGTAATATGAATATATTTATTTATTAATATTGATTACCAAAACTGTCACATCAAATTAGGTCAACTTTAACTTGCTAATTAGAGTTATAAATATTTTCAGGTTTAAATACTCAAAAATTGATTTTTTAAAAGATTTAATGTATAGTAAGTGACTTTTAATCTAGTGGCAAGGATAAGTCTACTAAATAGTAGATGCACTTGCACATTCCCAGATCGAATTCTGTCTCCTGCATTATCCAGGATTTTGGCTAATGGACCGGTCAGTTGTGCCCCAAATTATTAAAAAAATAAAATAAAAAAATTTAATGTATAAAATTGTAATTTGGGTTGCATGCAAGGAGCGGTAGAAAGAGTACTGCAGAAATAACCTCATAAATGCAAAATTAATATCTGGGGCAGCCAATTCTGAATTCTTATCTCCATTTTCACATCCCAATACAAAAAGAAAAGAATTGTTTACTGTTAATTCATTGTATTTTTTTTTGTTATCTCTTTAAGATATATAGATAAATGTATATATCGAGTAAAAGACTAGTAATTTGCGAATTATCCACATGTAATTCACAGGTAGACTGGCAAGAAATGTGATCATGACCGGTAATCTTCTATTGAACGGTAAAAAAGCAAGACTCGACTACGGTCTCGTAGTAAGTTTCCATCATTATAATTTCATCTCACAATTTCATAACATGCAACGTATATGAGATTATGAGTAATGTGACAATGTCTATATATATAGGCATATGTGACACAAGAGGATATATTGTTGGGAACACTAACAGTGAGGGAGACGATAACATACTCAGCTCACTTGAGGCTTCCAAGTGATATGTCTAAAGAGGAAGTGAGTGACATTGTGGAAGGCACAATTATGGAGCTTGGTCTTCAAGACTGTTCAAACAGAGTCATTGGAAACTGGCACGCGAGAGGAGTCAGTGGCGGCGAGAGAAAACGTGTCAGCATCGCTTTAGAGATCCTCACTCATCCTCAAATCCTTTTTCTAGACGAACCCACTAGCGGTTTGGACAGTGCTTCTGCATTTTTCGTGATTCAGGCGCTTAGGAACATCGCACAAGATGAAAGAACCGTAATTTCCTCGATTCATCAGCCTAGCAGCGAGGTTTTTGCGTTATTTGATGATCTGTTCTTGCTCTCGGGTGGTGAGTCTGTCTACTTTGGTGAAGCCAAGTACGCTGTTGAGGTAAACCCTAAATTCTCAGTTTTCTTCGTGACAAGAATCATAAAGTTTCCTTTGTATATTTTCTTGCCTTGATAGTGAAAAACTCTGTGTTGTTGTTGTTGTTTGTTTTGGATGAAGTTCTTTGCAGAGTCAGGTTTTCCATGCCCGAAGAAGAGGAATCCTTCCGATCATTTCCTGCGATGTATAAACTCTGACTTTGATACAGTTACAGCTACACTCAAAGGATCTCGAAGAATTCAGGTGAACCATTATCAATGTCTTGTGAAACAAAATCCTAATTTATTGTCAAAAATTTTGCAAAATTTTAAAGTCGTTTGGATTTTCTTTAGTCGAGAATTACTCTAAGCTCAATACTTATTTTACTACAGGAAACACCAGCTACATCAGATCCTCTGTTGAATTTAGCAACATCTGTAATCAAATCAAGGCTTGTTGAGAACTACAAGCGGTCAAAGTATGCGAAATCCACGAAATCTAGGATTCGAGAACTATCTAACCTCGTAAGTTTAATTTCTCTACGTTTAAGTTAACTCAAGTGCCGGCTTGGGTTCCATAAGGCTATGTTTTTTCCAATTGCAGGAAGGGTTGGATATGGAAGTAAGAAGAGGAAGTGAAGCGAGCTGGTGGAAACAACTTAGGACATTAACGGCAAGATCATTCAAAAACATGTGTCGTGATATTGGTTACTATTGGACACGAATCATAAGCTACATTGTTGTATCTATAAGCGTAGGAACCATCTTCTTCGATGTAGGTTATAGCTACACATCAATCTTAGCCCGAGTTGCTTGTGGTGGATTCATCACCGGTTTTATGACTTTCATGTCCATTGGAGGCTTCCCTTCTTTCCTCGAAGAAATGAAGGTAATCTTAAAAGAGATCCCTACTTATAAACCTTGATTTGCTAGATCGATAGAAATGAGAGTTTGTTTTGTTTCAGGTGTTCTATAAAGAGAGACTGAGTGGATACTATGGCGTTTCGGTTTATATTCTCTCCAATTACATCTCTTCTTTCCCCTTCTTGGTTTTGATTTCGGTTGTTACTGGAACTATTACTTACAACTTGGTGAAGTTTCGTCCCGGATTCTCGCACTACGCTTTCTTCTGTCTCAACATCTTCTTCTCAGTTTCTGTGATAGAGAGCCTCATGATGGTTGTGGCTTCTCTTGTTCCAAACTTCTTAATGGGTCTTGTCACTGGAGCTGGACTCATTGTAAGAGCAGAGCAACCTTTTTTAATTTTCTACTGATAACTGCTTATGAAGGATCTTAAATCTATCCTGTTTTGTGCATGGTAAAGGGAATCATGATGATGACTTCTGGATTCTTCCGTCTTCTTCCTGATCTTCCAAAAATCTTTTGGCGTTACCCAGTTTCTTACATAACCTATGGTTCTTGGGCTATCCAGGTAAGTCAAGCGAGGAACATTATGAGATTATCTGGATTCATGAACATAGAAACATTAGAACTTTCTGTGATTAATGCAGGGAGGGTACAAAAACGATTTTCTAGGGCTAGAGTTTGAGCCTATGTTCCCAGGTGAACCAAAAATGACAGGGGAGGAAGTGATAAAGAAGGTGTTTGGAGTAACAGTGACATACTCAAAATGGTGGGACTTAGCTGCTATCGTAGCGATCCTTGTGTGTTACAGGCTTCTCTTCTTCGTTGTCTTAAAGTTAAGGGAGAGAGCAGGACCAGCTTTGAAAGCAATTCAATCTAAAAGAGCAATGAGGAATCTCGACAGGAGACCTTCTTTTAAGAGAATGCCTTCTCTGTCGTTTTCACTGTCGTCAATGTCTTCAAGGAGACACCAACCTCTTCGTTCACTTTCTTCTCAAGAAGGCCTTAACTCTCCAATCCACTACTAAGGCATATTCTATATCAAGTGTACAATACTTTAGTTCTGAAGCTTTCTTTATCATGATCTCGTTATGTGAATCAGCAATGTCATTGTTGGAAAACAAAAGAAACTAATTACCAAGTTTTAGCTACTAAAGCCTACCCAAATGTTCCACTATTGAAAACTTCTTTACAGGTCCGGTACGGCCCACATGAGTAGAGAAAGATATTCATACTTAGAGGCCATTATCAACTTTCAAAAGTTTTATTAAAAAGAAAAAAAATCAAGTCCCAATCATGAAAGAGCCAAGAAAAAACATTTCCTTCACTTCCCATGAAAGACAAACATAATAACAAGACTTGAAATGTAATTGTCTTGGAATAATATAAAGGTCAGTCAATTATAATACTAACCTATCTCTCCGGAAGACGTTGAATAGTTCTAGACCAAATATATTTAGTAATAAAATTATTCCATCTAAAATAATTGGTTTGACCATTCTTAGAAAAATCATTAAAACTGAACAACTACCAAACACATAAATGTTAAATACTAAATGATTTATGTCCCTTAAATGTTAGTACATTGTTACTACAAAGGTAGGCTTGTAATGACCACAAAGAGAGCATGAGAACGTGCATCACATCAAATGAACACTCTTTCGTTAACGCATGTGTTAAATATTTATAAATAACATCATTTATGAAGCATAATCCAATTTAGGATGATCAGATGTTAATGGTGTCTGAACTTATTGATATACGCATGCCACTATTCAGTTAAAATCATTATAATTAAAATTTGACTCAAAATGAGACTTGAAAGAAACACTGTATACCTAAATACATTAGGTCAAAAAGACTCAAAATTCAATAAATGTGTTCTGACTTTATATTTGAGACAAGATAAAAACAGCAATATATTCGTCAAAAAGTAGCTTTTTTACAATTTGGTTTCCGAATATTTGGACAGAAATATTTTTCTTCGTGTGACCAAAATGAAAGTAGATATAGTAAAATAGTCATAGAATCGAGAGTGTCAAAAAAAAAGTACGCAGAATGAATTCACATGCAGTACTAAATAAATTTCCTAAAGTGTAACTTTTATTATTGACTTTTAAGATTATAAAATATAATATTTGGAATGCTGCAATATTCATGCCGACTTGTGAAATTCAAATAAATTACGACTTTAGTCGTTGGAGAAAGAATATAATATAAAGTCAACTATATAGGTTGAATATTTGCATGAAACAGATATTGACTGTAATTTGCTAATCACCACCGTCCATTCACTTCAAAGGTAGCGAAATCTAAAGCGTTAATTAAGAGTAATGGTCTAAAGATAAGCACGTGTCGTAATCTCAACGCACTAGAAGCGTGCACTGAGTTGTAGTGGAACCAAAAATTGGCCACGAACGACCGCACGCCACGCGAGATTGATAAAAGTTTTCAAAGTCTTAAAAAGCAGCCACGCGTTGGTTTCGTTTGGGGTCCACTTAAATCTCTTCTACTTGCTGTAGTAACTAATGATGTAATGTCAGTGATGTAAAGTAACAACTTAGTAAAGTAATCATCAATTAATCATTCAATGAAAAGAATGAATTCTTTATTTTTTTTTTTATTTTTTTTTGTCTTTTGTCATTTTTAGGCATCGAATTCTAATACATACTTGAAAATTGAGTTTTTTGATGGTTAAAGTACCTATGTGTTAGGTATATCTTTATCGATTGGTCAAATAATATTTCAATGTTCCTTTTTCAACAAAAAAAGTTAATAAAAGCTTTCAACAATAATTTGTACACTCGAAAAAGTTCGTCAAAATTTTTAAGTTAACAAAAGACAGAGAGAAATATGCAAAAAGTACTTTCTAAAAGCATCTCTAACAAAACCTCAAATCCTCAAATTCTAAGGTTTTTGCAATTCCAACAAAATTTCAAAATTTGAGGTTTTGAATAGTAGAACTTTAGATTTGCAGTTTCACTATTCAAAACCTTTAAATTATTTGATGTTTATAATTTAGTCTCTTGATTTTTATGTAACATTAATTTTGCTATTAGTTTCTTTTAGATCAAATAAGTACAATAATATAAAATCAAAGTCTTTTAACATTTGAATACTTATTAGATAAAATAAAAATACTATACAAGCAAAATATTCATCAAATTTTTTTAATACATATTACAATAAAATTAAGACAAATTACAAAACTTAAGATAAATTATAATTTTTAAGATAAATTATAAATTCAAAACAAATAACAAAATTCAAAACAACTAACATGAACAAATATTATAGGGTTTATCACAATAATAATATTCACGTAAATCTTATCCGGAACCTTAATGTCACCATAATATATGGGAGCATAACAAAAAAATTAGATATTTAGTTTTGATATTATAATTGTAACTTTATAATTCTAATTGTGTGTTTAATTATTGTACTTTTCAGTCACAAAATATAGAATGTAGTACAAACCAGAACTATTAACTATTGACTGTAAATTTATGACAATTTTGAACTATTGGTTCTAAGCCATATAACTTTTAACCAAACACAGCCTTTTGATCGATTGGTTAGATTTTTTTTTTGACAAACAATATTTTTTTACTTCGTCCTTTACATTAAAAGAAGAGGATCCCCACTAAACATCCATAGCTGAATGGTTAAAGCACCCAACTCATAATTGACGAATTTGTAATGTTATTTTTATTTATCGTGTAACTTTATACTTTCAAATAATATTGTATGTACTATTTTAATGTCTATTTTATATTTAATTATGAGGTTTTATCATTATTTTGATTTTTATTAATGTTAGAGATCAAAGTAAAAATTACTAATAGTTTCAAAGTTTTTTTTATTAAAATCATGGTTAGAATTCACTCCCATTAAATTCTCATTTTGAGGTTCCATTCTTCCAAGAATCTTTGTTGGAGATGGTGGCAAAAGAATTCTCCAAATAATAAAGATGAAAAGTAGGTCTATCTCCCGATTTGACACCATCCATTTTCACTAATTTAAAGATATCCATCACAAAACAATTTCCAACTTCTTTTAAGAAAAATCAACAGAATAACTATGTTTTAAACTCTTGTGACAAAAAAAAACTATGTTTTATAACTCTAAAATAATGAGTTTATAAAACAATGTTATCTTGTACTCCTTTTTATGTCTTTTGAAAATCCAATAATAATTATTATCCTTTTTCTAAAACAATTATAAAAGGTCTGAAGACAAACTATCGATCGAGAGTTTCAAAACCATAACAAGGAGGAAATATTTTGGTTAAATAGTTAAATTTATTTCTGCTATCTTTTTTTACCGGGGTCTGATTACAGAAAGTTGTGTAATTTCTACGTAATCAATTATGTTAGAAGTTTAGAGAATTAGACATTGTCTATGTAATTGTTGATACGAAAAAGAAAATTGGTTAAAAGATATAAGAAAATTGTCTTAATCCAATTATTGATATGAAAAAGATAATTGGTTTAAAGATATGAGAAAAGCTTTGAAAATATTTAATAGAGATAGTTTCAATTAGTGGTTTAAACAACTGTTTTGTCAAAACACAAAAAACTGAAACATTCAATAAATGATTGTTTTATAACTTTACTAATAAGAAAGACATTATGTTAAAGTCTTATCTATCTCAATCATTATTTCTGTTCAACATTCATTTTCTTAAAAGTAATCAGTTTGCCACACTAATATAAAATATGACTTACATTTTAAAAAGAAATTCATGATTAGCTACACAATATAGAAATATAAACTATAAACTATCTTCTTAAAGCAATATTTTAGGAAACATTGCTTTCTTTCTTTTGTTAAAATGATATCTAAATTTACTATATACTCAATAATATACAAGACGAGACATTTGGATATTAGTTTATATTAGCCATACTAATTATTTTATTAGATGAGTTAAAGTTTAAACTTGTTAGAGGGGAGAGGCTTCGCTTGCGAGCGTTGGTTGTGGTTGAATTTCTCTGAAGGACGCGCTGGTGTGAGCATGATCGATTTGCCTTGGTTATCTTTTCCTCACGGTATTTGAATATAAAACTTAGTTAAAAAGAAACTTTTAAAACTTAAGTTAACAAAGAAAAGATTTTAGAAAACTTATGGTTTGTGTTTACGTCTGCCATTGGTATAAAGGTTACATAAAATATTATTGATACTTATATTTAATATATGTCGTCCAAACATGATCTGATCATCCAAATTTTTTTTCAGATTTATAGGTTAGCGTGTTGCCATGTTATGATTCCCTCTAAAATAACTAATATAGAGTTTAAAACATTATCCAAATTCGGCCAATATGTTTTTCTTTTCTTTTTTGTAATTATTAGTTGATCATATTGCTGATTAAGTATTCCAAAAGGTGTTTATATTTGCATCTGAATATATGTCGTGTTGCATCAAATATATGCTGTTATTATTTTGGAAAAAGAATAGTTGTATCATTTCATTATGTTCCATTTCTAATAAGACACTAAACAATAACAATTTATTAAAATTTATGATTCTATATTTGAGTTTTAAAATATAGAATATAGTATATATATATATATTAAGATGACATTTTAAGGTTATATGTTAGTTTCATATATGTCATTAATTTAGATAAATGGCAAATCTAAAATGGGCTACTTCAAATAATTCCAGTTGTTTTGGAAAATTTTAGAAAATTAGAACTCTTGCAAATTTCTAATATTTTAAGACAATATTAACTGTTTAAAATAAAAATTGTTTAAACAGATAACTCAGATATGCGTATCTTGTATTCTATTCGTTTATATATCTGTTAAAATTAATTACATTACTTTAAGAAATTAAAATATAGATATATAGGACAGCAAAATCCGAAACATTTATGAATCGCATAAAACAATCCATCTCGACATGGACTATCCTAGACTTCATATTAAAAAGACCAAAAAGGGAATCTAATTTTGTCAACAAAAGAATTAATCTCACAATGATTATATATTTTTGTTGTGACAAAAAGAAATAGAAAAAAGAATGATTATACATATATATATATATATTAGATGATGTCTCGTGCTATGCACGGGTTATGTAATATTTGTTTGTTTTATTTATTTGTTTTACGGTTTGATTTGTATGTGTAAATTATATATATATATATTTGATATATTAAAAATAAATTTATACCCATCACCGGTATTGTACATAAAATATATTTTTTTATCGCTGTTTACTTAAGTTTTGATGCATTATAATTTTGCATATAAATTTTTTTGATTTGTATCATTTATGTTTTAACTCATGTTCATTTATGTTTTAGACTTGTTTATAACTTAATTTTTAGACTCGTATTTATTTAGGATTTTGAATTCGTATTTATTTAGGTTTTATAATTTATGTTTAATTTAGCTATGTTATACATTATCGATAGAACACATAATTTTATTTATTAATATCATAAGTAATTTATCAAGTATATATTAATAAAATATATATATATATAGAATTTTAAACACGTATTCATTTAAGTTTGTAGATACATGTATATTTTTGTTTAATAGTATCGATTTGACACATATTTTTATTTAGTAATATTTTAATCAATTTAGCAAGTATATGCTAATATAAATGTATGTATAATCATCTTATTAATATGTGTTTGTAGATTAACAAAACCGATATTTAATATAACTAATAAATTTTTAGTTTGTGAAAACTTGAAAGTTGATATCACTAATATATTTTCTAGAGTTTTAGAATTTTAACATTAATCTTCGAGGTTTATTTGTTGAATTTCAATGAAAATTCAGAGAAATACACGATGAAAAAAAAACAAAAATCGAGAGAAAAAAGAGTACAAAATTCTTTGATGTTGTTAAATTTATCCCGAGATGTTTCTTATATAGACTTCGATTAAAAAAAATTTCTATTAGAATTAAGAATATCATTTGCTTGATTTACCCTAAATATAAGGTATTTGTGTATTTGGATTTGGATTTGAAAATTTTCAATAAAATACTTTTTTGTTGTTTTTTGAACAATAATATTTAAATTAAGGTTCTTATGAAAATACAAACAAAATTATTGGTTTTAAAAAACAAACTCATCTTAAGGTTTTTATCAAAATCCAAACAAAAAATTTATTTTTAAACCAACAAAAGTTAAATCTTAATTTGTTAAAGATTTATTTTAAAACCAACGAAAATCAAATTTTAATTGGTTAAAAATTTCATTTTAAATTAACTAAAATCAAATCTTAATTAGTTGAATTTTCCTTTTTAATTGTATATTTTTATTGAAATTTATTAAAAACAAATAATTTGTTTTAAAAATAATCTTAGATAAATTAATTAGTTTAAAAAATTACCAATCAAAAAAATTTAGAGACTTTAAATCTAATTATTGAATTAAATATTAGGTATTTGGTTAATTATTGAATTAATGTTATTATCATAATTTAACAAACAAAATATGTTTAATTAAAGATCTTATCATAATCTTAACTAACATATTTGTTAAAACAACTATAACTAACGAAATTAAATTAAGGTTCAAAAATACAATCAATCAAATTAAGGTGCAAAAAAGTGACCAAATAATAAACAAAAAATCTATTAACCAAATAAAAGAAATATTGCTACAAAGAAGTAAAGATAAAACCAAATCATGTGACAAATTATCTAAACAAATGTTACTCACACAAATTAATTAGTTAAAATAAATCGACCATTCAAAATAAATTTAAAATTTCTATTATTTTATTATAAAAGATACGAAAAATCTTATTGTTACGGTTTTATCATAATAGAGATATAAGTTAAAAATCTTTTTATGTTAAAAATTTTAAAAAATTAATAATATTATGTAGACAAAGATATTAATAAGAATTTAGTTAAAGAGTTTTAACAAATAATATCAAAAGATAATTTTTAATTATTATAAAATATATGAATCTGTTAACACTTTAATTTTATTATTTATAGTGATTATAATTTTATTCATAATACGTATATAATTTTTGTATATATTAGAAATCATAATAATTGAATAAATTATAGTAAATTAGTTTCTCTTGGAACTCCTTGCTCTTTGTAAGCCAAATATCTCCCGTCTCTTAGCTTAATCCTCAGTCCCATCACAGATGGACCATCAGGAGAGCCACAAAACTTTGAAGGAGGAGGCTGAATCACTTGATATATCGAAGCAGATATACCAACAAACAACACCAACAACAGCTTCTGGAATATACCTATAATCAGATTCACACAATCAAAAAATTGTTCTCGTGTCTCCAAATTAAATCTCTAATAGCAATAAATAAGCTGTCAAGTCTCACAAGACCAAACTCATTGATGGGCACTTACTTATTAAAATGATACCTTAAATAAATATTCTTAGAACAAAAAAACGATTTTTTTCTCGAAAATAATAACCAAATCATGAACCTCTTAAAATGTTTCTACTCGTTGGTGAATAGTCAAAACTATGAAACTAAAACCCATCAAATCCACAAACGAATGTGATACAAAGATTATAGTTTTGTCAAATATCAAACAGGAAAAAATCGATAATGGCGAATTTTAAAAAGATTAAACCTGAGGAAGGAGGAGACCTCGCAGAATCTCAAAGTAGGCGAGATGTGATAATAATAATCAGAATATAATTAATTAATTAATAATATTTAATCTAGATAATAATAATCAATTAATTAATTATAGTATCTTATCAGAATATAATTGTGTGACAAATATTATATGATAATATTTTCTAGTAATAATACAACCTAATCCAAAACAAACAATATAACACGGTATTTAAGTTAATGCTATGCTTTTATTATATAAGAGATATCTTATATTATTATACCTATTGTATATCTTATATATTAAAGCGGGAGATACTTTTACTTTAGGCATGTTATAAACTTTAGAATAAATTTAACCTTAGTTCATAACAACCCTTAAAAATAGGATAATATAGTTTTGTTACATATATATATATATAAATGAAATTTAATAAAAATATTCAAAAACAACTAAAATGTAATAAAAAATATTTCGGTTACAAATTCGGTTATTGATACAATTTCGGTTCGGGTTTGGATTGAATTCTGGTATTTTGTCGGATTCGGTTCGTCTAATTCGGTGTTTTGGTTTAAGACATATTTAAATATTTTATTTTTTGAATATGGTTTGGTACGATATAGATCGAGTTCGGCTATTTTTATATAAAAATTCAAAATTTTAAAAGATTTAATAAAAAGACTTTAATATTTGGTTTTGATTGGTTCTATATCGGATTTGGATTCAATTTTGTTTCTAAATATATAGGCTTAAAATTTATGAAGTGTTTTGTCGGATTTAGTTCGGATTAGAGTTTTCTAATTCGGATTGATTTCGGTTCGAGTTTTGGGCCAATAGTACATCATTTCAAAAATAATATTTAAAATATCAATACGGATCTAATTACCAAATGAACACGGATTGGAAAAACAATCAAATCTCATGCTATAGTGTGAGTTGAATCCTAGTATAATTTAATTTGTGTCCCTCTCCCAGTCTCATTATTTGGTATATCCATTTCTTTTTTGTGTCAATAATATTGGGCCACAACTAGCCGGCCCAGTAGCCAAGTTCCTGCATAGTGCAGGCGGTAGGACTCGATCCCGGGATGTGCAAGTGTGCCTCCAATTTAGTGGACTTATTCTAGCACAATATTTTTTGTTACACAAAAATGTCAATTTAAAATTTTAGCATGGTGCACAAATTTCTATTTTTAATATAACTTTTAATAAAACTTATTTAAAAATCTTCAATCATAATTATGTATATGAAATCTAACAAATTATTAGTCTTAAATCTGAATTATTAGAACTTTGAGTATGATTTATTTATTTATGTAGAGAAAACTTGATTTGGGAGTCAAATATGTGATCCGGTCGTTAACTTCGAAGCAAATTACTTTCACCAGAAACTTGGACGCGTACGGTTCCTTTCGATATTTCTTATATATAAATCTGCCGTCTTCAACAGATTGATATCATAAACTTCTTCTTCCTCTGACGCACTTTCTCATCTCTCTCTTCGATCACAGAATTCAATGGCCACCTACAAGCTCAATTACACTGTACTTTATTCAATCTCTCCTTTTTCACTCTCATTCTTCTTATTTGCGTAATTCATAATTTAGCTTATGCTTTTGTTTGTTTTTAGAAAAATCTCTAGTATGTTTCAATTTTGGGATTTTACACAGCAAATTCGTTGAGCTGCCAAGAAAAAAAGCTTTCTTTTTGGATATATGATCGTCTAATCGTCGCCGGAAATTTCGTTTATTAAAATTGATTTGAAAAATTGAGAATGTGAGAGACCCTTTGAGTTGGTAGTGATGAACTTGTTCTAGAGAATTCGTTATATTTGGTTGCTGGCTATTTTTAATATGTAATCTTATCTTCAAAGCTTGGTATTCTAACTTTTTGAATATCCTTTAGCAGGATTCCTTTGGAATTGGAGATTCAAGTAGTTTCCGCACAAATCCAGATAATGGTTTCGGTGATTTGTCTTCACCTACTCAGTCAGAGAAGGCTGTTCAGGAGCTTTTAATTCAACAAACTCCGATACAGGCAACAGACGACCATCTGATTGAGTTTTCAGAGTCTTTGAGAAGTAAGTAAGCTTTATGTATATGTGAAACAAAAACTGTAATTGCTGTCGTTGGGACTTAACTTTGAGTTTGTTGTATATTTATTTGTTGTAGCTGTTGCAAAGGCACTAAGAGGAGCTGCTGAAGGAAAGGCGTTGGCTCAAGCTGAGGCTGCGGAATGGAAGCGTAGATATGAGATCGAAAGGTCAAAGAACATAAAGTTGCAGCAGAAAGGTTCTCTACTAACTATTTAATAATGGGTTGTTTTTGAAGGATTTACTGTATGCCTTTGATTTTCTTTATTCAAGTGACTTCACCAATTACTTCTGATATTTTTGATTTGAACAGACATCACTTTTAAATACGGATGTGTTCGAATAATATAGCTTGCTTTATTATATTGCAGAGCTGTCAAATGGAGAGTGTGTAGATGATTCCAGTAGTCAAAAGATGGATCACTCAGCAAAGTCTCCCCGGCTTAATGCTCAGGAAGACCGCAATGTTGGAATTAATGGCATGGAACGTATTTGCTCTCATGAAGTGCTCCAAGCTGGTGGATTTAACAGCTCTAATAACATATTGAAGAGGAAGGTAATATATAGTTTATGTTTGCGATCCTTGCTTTTATTTTTGGGTATGCAAGTTAATAAGAATAAATAGACAATGTCTAGTGATAAGTTGTGAATTTCTTTAATCAATCTTCACTGGACTACGGACTACGTCATTCACATGATATGCTCTAAATATGTCATCTGCAATTTATATAGTCTAATGAATCTTACATTAGCCTTTGTTGTACTTGAACATTCTAGTATCAGATGTAAGGAATATTTAACTTTTCCACATTTGGTGTATCCCAATTACCTTGACATTTAAATCTGGCAAAGATATTGCATGGCATGATTAGGCTACATCAATAAGGAAAGAATGAAAGCTCCATTTTGTGTTTATCACTTTTATTTCACGATGTGATTTGAAATTTTCTTCTAATTTGGCTGTAGGCATCATTTAAACTCTCATGGGGATGCAAGGGAACAGCTAATGATCAACACAAAAAAGAAATCGTGTCGTTTGAGAGAGGAAATATCAGTACAGCGGAGCGTAGTAGTAAACAGGTAGGATTATTGTTCCATCTTCTCTATCATTTTGCTTCCCATCTCTGAATCTACAACTATAGGAAAATGTATTTTAATCAGCTGCTTTTGTTGTCAATTCCTATCACTAAGTTGCTTGGTAAGGTGTTAAGTAGACTAAACCCAAAAGACTTCTAATTTCAGATTGCACTGACATGGGAGACCAACCCACAGACTGTGCTTATTATTACTAAACCTAATTCAACTTCCGTGCGAGAGCTATCTGTGCAAATGGTCAGGTCAGTATCGGCTACACTAATAAGTTTTCCTCCTATGCTGCTTCATGTGCACATATGAGGCAGAGTCTTGTTAAGATGAAGTAATAAGATTTTGATTATCTCCATTTCAGATGGTTGAGAGCGCAAAAATCACTAAATATTTATGTGGAACCACGAGTAAAGTCAGAACTCTTATCGGAATCAAGTTCCTTCAACTTTGTACAAACTTGGGATGATGGTAAGATATGATTAAATATTTTTAGTGTCTCTGCCATTGATGCTTATGAGACAACTCTATGGAGAATGCAACATTGACCAGCTAATTCAAATAGACAACATCTCCTTAGGCAACTTTTAGTTATTGGAACTTTCAGTTTTACTAATTGCTAATTTGTGATGCAGACAAAGAAGTTTCACTTCTACACACAAAGGTTGACCTTCTTATAACTCTTGGTGGGGATGGCACAGTACTTTGGGTAAGTCAATCTTGGTTTTCTCTGACTCAAGTTTAGTCATCTTTCACGTTTTATATTACCCCAGTACAATTTAATATGGAATATATTGAACTGTTTCAGGCAGCATCAATGTTTAAAGGACCAGTGCCTCCAATTGTTCCGTTTTCTATGGGATCTCTTGGATTCATGACTCCTTTCCGTATCCTTCATCTTTGTTTTATCTGTTAAATTAAGCTACATTACTTATTATGTATTAGAGAAACTTTTCTTTAACTTCAATCCAGACAGCGAACAATACCGAGAATGCCTTGAAGCAGTTTTGAAGGGTCCAATCAGTATAACATTACGACACAGGTTGCAGTGTCACATCATAAGAGATAAAGCAAGGCATGAATATGATACAGAGGAAACTATGCTTGTTCTTAATGAAGTCACCATCGACCGTGGAATATCTTCTTACCTCACAAACCTTGAATGCTACTGCGATAACTCATTTGTCACATGTGTGCAAGGCGACGGATTAATACTGGCTACAACATCTGGTAGCACTGCGTATTCTCTTGCAGCTGGAGGGTCAATGGTCCATCCACAGGTAATATATATTCCGTAATGGTCTTCATATCCATAGAAAGAAGCAATGCTGATGCCTCGATTCGTCCGGTAAAAATCTTAGTAACAAGGTCAAAAACGTTCAAGCTTCAGATTCATGTGCCCATTGAAGAACTTGATAGATTGCACTATAGCTTTGGTCTTTCAGTAACATAATGGATTATATTCTAACTTATTGTTTTGCAGGTTCCTGGGATCTTGTTCACGCCTATCTGTCCGCATTCTCTATCATTCCGACCACTAATATTACCGGAACACGTGACAGTGAGAGTGCAAGTGCCATTCAACAGCAGAAGCTCCGCTTGGGTGTCCTTTGATGGAAAAGACCGGAAACAGCTTGAAGCAGGGGATGCACTTGTGTGTAGCATGGCACCATGGCCAGTCTCTACGGCTTGCCAAGTTGAATCCACCAACGACTTCTTACGCAGCATCCACGATGGTCTTCACTGGAACCTAAGAAAGACTCAGGCTGCTGACGGACCTCAGTAAACTTAGTAACAGATTACAACTAGTCTCAACGTTCATCTTAACTATTTATTTTTATCCCTGTTTTGGGTCATAATCTATCTATCTGTATGCATATAGATAAAAGTGTGAAGGAACGTGATGGGTTCCTTGAGTGAGAGTGGTCGGCTATAGAGGTGACCTGTAATAATATAGCTGATCGGAACCATATTTCTGTTGATTTGATATCACTCAAAAGTTAATGAATCGAAGATATTTCTGCATGATTGTGTCCAATGACCCGTTTTTTAAATTCTCAAAGGTCATCTTAACAATTACTACGTAGATTTTCTTGTACATATCCATACTTGATTAAGCACAGAGATGTGTTGTGGTATAGAAGAAGCAACCAAAATATTCTCAACTAAAATCATTCCAGGTCCTAGCTTGCTGCAATTTTCTTTTCCATACATAAACTTGTTAGTACATCTACTTTGTTAATAAGATGCATCATCATCGTAATCACCATTTACACTGTCATCAATTTCTTGATCGACTACAGCTTTGGTTTTCGCTCGTACTGTTCTACCTACCCCTTTAAATGGTTTTGCCTTCTCTGCTTGCAACTCCATGCCTTTCTCTGATGGTTTCCTTTTTCTCTTCCCTCGTGTTTCACCCATTTCTTCTGCAATAAAAAGCCAAATGCATTAGTAAAAGACAGCATCAAATCTAATATATAACACATCATACATCTACAAGTCAGACCTTTATACATCTACACATCGTACAACCACAACTCTATAAAGACTTCATACTTTTTTTGAAATTATTATCTCAGGTCTAGAGGGACATTATAATTCGTTTTTTAAATGAAGCTGTTACGATATTTCTTACCTCCATGGAGACTTGATGCATGGTCTGCCACATGTCCATTCTGAACAGCTTCGTCAGAAGCAGGAGATGCAGAGACTTGAGCATCAGTTAACTTTATGTTCTCAACCAAATTATCTTGCTGCTCATTTGTATCTGGGATCGGTTCAGCTGGAAGGTACCGGAGTTCCTCCACTGACATATCTGAATCGCTGAAAGCATCCTTATCCACTGTCTCTATGTCAACTTCTTCATCTTCATTAGCATCTAATACTTTCACCTACAGCATACGACCACATAAATTCAGAAAGAACAGGTGACAAAATGAAAATAAAGAATCTTTTCACATCTATCTCAATATCTCACTTTTTCTGTTTCAGGAATCAAATCAAATTCATCTTCACGTTCAACATACTCTTCATTCTCCTCAAGCTCCTTGAAGTCAGGAGCAAATGCACTCCAATTCTCAGTGTAGTCTTTTGCCCATATATATACTAGACCAGCCAAGGAAACCGAAACAATTACTGGATGAACAGGATGCCAGGCTAGATCAATCAACGCTTCCTTTGGACCTTCCAATATTTTTACAAGATGCCCTGCTCGATCCCATATATAGATCTTATGTTCGCCTTTGCACGCAGAACCCCCAACTACCCACTCACCATCACCACTGAAGCAAGGTGCTTTCCAATGCATTTTTGTAACTGAATCTTGGAATTCCCTGAAGAGTGTTAAACATTTTAATCCAACAGTCTTCAGTTTCTCAACACCATCAAGCCCATCTATGTCCTTTCCCAAGTCTTCAAGGGATTTAAGAACATTTTTCGTAGGGAGAAGATTTTCGTATATCCTAATGGTGCGATCGTGTGAATTTGTGAGAAGATACTGCCCATTCCTGCTAAACACTATGTTTTTCACTGGTGCCCCGCCCAGCACAGGAACCAAAGCAAGAACTCGAACACTTTTATAATCTATTATAAGTATTTCTCCTTTGGAATTTCCTATATAAACAAGATCCCCTTGCTTGTTAAAGCATGCTGCAGCTGGAGAGAAAGGAGGGCTAGATTCTGAACATTTACTGCGTTGGGGAAGAGCTAATACATCTAGCATCTCAGGCACAGCCACTGGAAGCAACGTTGTACAACCAATGTCAAAGTCAACTATCATGGGAGCAGAAGAGAGTGGACACGCTAGACAAAGGGAAGGGGAACTTAAGCCAGGGTTTAGGCGAGCCTGCAATGGAGTCTGCTGAAGAGTTGTCCGAGCAATCCGCTCTCCGTTCGAGACATCCCAAAGAGATAATGACTTGTCTGCAGCTGACACAAGCAAGCGGTGCCCGTATTTCGACCAGGAGACACTTGTTATAGCAGCAGAACAATCATTATCACGAATCTCCTTTGCAATGCCCCGAGTTTCAAAATCCCAGATTACACAGCCCCCATCGGCACATCCCGCTGATAAATAAAAAAATGCAATATACATCAATGTGTGTACGATAACACCAGAAACTAGTCAAATTCATCTATAAGGAAACAGGAGGATACTGGGAAGAATTTACCAGCGAGAAGAGAACCACGGTGATTAAAGGCAACACATTTAATGACTCCATGCTCCAAATATTCTTCAATCACCTCCGGAAAATCTCCTTGCAATGGATCTACCCAGATAGAGAGAGACCCAACAAAAATTACACCCAGAAAGAGTAAATTAAGAGCACAGCCCAAGAGGGAAATTGAGAAAAAAAGAAGAAGCAGAACTGTAAGAAATAAAGCTCACCTATGATCGGAGCGTTCATGTTATATTGCTGGTCTTCAATACAGCTTCTGAGAATGATCAGATTGAGTGAGTGACTGCACACAGAGCCCTAAAATTAGGGTTTCGACGACACAGTAATCACCTAAAAAGCTCAACGATTATATCCAACTTAACTAGATAAAGTATCGAATAGCCGTGAGTTTACAATGGGATTGGAACAATAAGGGTTTATCAATTTTGTTTACTCGATTCCTCCGAAAGGCGATGCACTTTGAGATCAACGCAAAGCTTCGAAGAGGTAGAAAATTCGCGTTTAGTAACGAAAGCAGAGAAAGAATGCGAGAGTGTGAAAGGAAATCAGAGTAAGAATGCGAAAGCAGGTTTTGGATTCTTAAGAAAATCGAAGAAGCTTGTTTTGGGAGGGACTAATGGAGATGGGATTCAAGTATTTTGATTTTTGAGAGAGCGAAGAGCAACTAACGGCGTTAGACATTAAACAAAGATGGGGTTTCACCACTGTAAAATTTTGAATATATATACTAATTGATTGAAAAAATACTTTATTTAATTACTTGGTGAGTTAATTACTAATTAATGATTTTGTTTATTAGATAGCCTAACTTAGACACAATATACACATTTTTTTTTGTTATGGTAATCTACACAATTTTTTCTTGTACTAAGTATGTAAATATAAGATTATTAGGTATGCATTCTTCTAAATAAATTGTGTGCGCATCCAATGTCCTAATTAATAAAGCCGAATCACAAATTTATAGCGTCATACTCATTCAGTATTCTATTTTGTTTTTCAAACTCGGATTTTTAAATTGGAAATATAAATTAGCCACGGGCATATTAGGACTCTCGTCCCGTAATTCATGTCCCTTTCGAGAATAAAAATTTTTAGTTTTCCATTTGGGTCCAAATATTATATCTAACCGGATAAGGGAAAATGTCGGGAATGGGTTCAGAAATTCCCTAAATTTCCGTTGAGTATTTTTACGTAACAAAATGTTAACATATATTAGATTCAAATATTAGATATGTTTCAAATCATTAAGATCAAACCTATAACAATATGTGACTTAAATTTTCAGAACTTTACGATGCATACAAATGATTTAATATGGATATACTAATATTTTTGGTAAAAACTCGTAATTTTAATCATTTAATTACAAATTATAATACTGTAATTTTGTGTTTTTGTGTATTAAACATCAGTATATCTTTTATACATTGTTATTTAAGTTATATTGATTATATAATTTATAATAATACTCTTAGTTTTTTTATTACTCATATTTTCCAAACTATTTTCCGTTCGTGTACGAGAATTTTCCGATTTATTTTGGGAAGTAAATTTTGAGTCTCAAAGTTCCCGAATTCCCGTTCCGTTTTGTAACAAGAATTACTTGGGAAATAAATCTAATTTCCTAAGATAACTGTTCTCGACCTGTTCCCGTAATTTCCCGTCCTGTTTCCCGTTATGACCAGGGCTATTATAAACACATATTCAAAACTAAGTTTTTTTAATATAAAGACATATACATATTTGAAGAGAATAAAAGATGATTGCAAAACCAAAAGAAGGAAAAATTAGGGTTTTGAATGTGGCTAATGATACGACAATGGTAGGTGCTCTGGTTGGAGAAACACCTTCAGGGAAACCACTAAATAAAAAGATATTGTGGGCGACAAAAGTGCAAGGTAGCAGAGTTAGAGGGATGTTGAGTCCCGAGAGTGTGATGGAAGATGAATTTGTGAATGAACATGTAACGGTGCAATATCCTAGTGGAGAGGATGGCAAGGCGTTTATCACTTTTGCACCGGAAGTCATATCAGTTATGTGTGCCCTATGGGAGCATGTATGGTGGTGAAGGTTTTAGGAAGGAGTGTGTCACTCCCGATTATGAATCACAAACTGAATGAATTGTGGAAATCAAAAGGAGCAATGTATGTGGTGGATATACCTCTCCAGTTTTTCATGGTCTGATTTTAATCTGAGGATGAATACGTAGCAGCTTTAACCGAATGGCCATATCGTACATTTGGGAGTTATCTTATGGTTAAGAAATGGTCACCAGATTTTGGTCCTAGATGTGATGACATAACTCGAGCACTGGTTTGGATTAGGGTTTTGGATGTACTTGTGTGGGCATATCACAAGGCGAATCATGTTAAACATCGCAAGGGGTGTAGGAAAACTAGTTCGTATTGATCTTACTACATTTTGTTGTTTGAACGTGCTCGCTATGCATAAATCTATGTTGAAGTTAACCTAAGTAAACCTTTGAAGGGTTTTGTCGCAGTGAATGACGTGAGGTATTTTGTGGATTATGATGGCCTCTATGCTATTTTTTAATGTGTAGTTTTTTTCGGACATACGGTTGCTTCGTGCCCTCAGAATCCAGTTGCCAAAGCTACTCCATGATATACTTCATTTTTGTCGGTTTTAAGCTCCTTAATTTGCATGTTTTCAGAGTCTTTGTTTGCATTTTAGAGTCTTTTCAAGTGGAAAACAGGTTTATTTTGGATTATACCGCGGAGCATGGTTTGGAGCAATTCGGAGCAGTTTTTGGAGTTTCAACAAAAGAGTGTTAATCGATCGATCAAAGCCTTGATTGATCGATCACTTTCCTAAGTAAGAGCTGCGCATGACCTGTGGATCGATCTTTTACCCAAGGATTGACCGATCATGCTGTTTGAAGAATAATGCGCTTGACCTGGAGATCGACTAAGCACATTTGGAGATCGACCAATTATCACAGATCGATCGATTAGACCCTTGATCGATCAAAATCCTCGAAGTTGCAAGAAATAAAACCTAAATTTTTCCATTTTGTACTTGCGAGTTTTAGGACCTATAAAATACCATTTTTCATTATTTTTACAGAGACGTTTTTTCTTTTACGCCTGAGATAGTTTTTGTAAGCAGGGAGAAGATTTCCTCCATACTTTTGAGAACATTTATAAACCCTTTTTGTTATTTCAATTGCAATTTCATGTTCTCTTTCATCATGCCTTTTGTTTCTACTTTGATTATGTCTGAGTAGTTTTATAATTAGGTTTAGGGTTTCTAGGGATTTAGGAATCAATGATTGGGGATTTAATAGGATTCGATGATTAGAAATTCTCCATCTACATCTGTGTTTAATGCTTAGATGAGGTTAATCACTTAGTCTGTGATCATAGGTTGTTTACTTTCCAAAAGCTTGTTAAACACCTGAACTAGAGTAGATGAGCAATTAGTTTTAACCAGCAACAGTTGATTGTTAGGAGTAATTGTGGACAAATTGAACCTATCTGATAGTGCCTATTTGCATCTCTAGAGCCAATGACAGTTAGGATTTCTAGGTTGCCAAATAGAGTAATAGACACCACGATAGTGGATTGTTAGATTTCTATGTTCAAGTCGAGAATTGTGCTTAAGTATTTCATTAATAAGTTCCCTGGTTAGATTCTTATTTCCTGGTGAAAACCCAATGTCTGATGCTTTTAATATTGTTTGCAATCATTTAAGTTGTTAGTTTATTCATAATCAATCACAAGATTGAGCGAGAAAACAGAAGAGCAAGAGCAATGAATCAAGAGGATCAACAGTTTCCAAGAGATCCTCAGGTTTAGGATAATGTTCGCGAGAATCAGAATGAGAATGTACAGCTCACAGTTGAGCAACCTCGACGGCGAGCTGTTGGTGTTATGGATACTCCTCATACGTGTTACCAGAATAGATCTTTTATTCGCCCCCACCTATTCAGAGGCAAGACTATGAGATCAAGCCTCAACTGATTGGACTGGTGAAACAGTATGTCTTCAATGGTCTTCCAGGCGAGAATCCAATGGATAACATTGAGAATTTTGAAGACATGTGCAGTACTACAAGTTCGAACAGAGTTCCCGCAGATTATGTTAAGGGTAAGCTTTTCCACCATTCTCTTTCTAGAAAAGCTTCTAGATGATTGAGGTCTTTACCTCCGGGTTCACGCACCACTTGGGAAGAGGTTTGAGCTGCGTTCTTAGATCAGTTTTACACCAAATCGAAGACTACAACGTTGAGAAAAAAGATTACCGCGTTTTAGCAATGTTCTGGTGTATCTTTTAGTGAAGCTTAGGAGATGTTTAAGGAGTACCAACGTGACAGTCAACATCATGGGTATTTGGATGAGCAATTGTTGAACATCTGCTATGGTGGAATCGAGTGAGACTACAAGAACTCTCTCAATGCAGCTAGTAAATGAGATTTCATGACTAACATAAGAGATGAGGCCTTTACTCTCATCGACAAATTGGCTGCAAGTTCTAGTAGTCATTGTCCGCAATATGGTAGTGGGAGGAAGGTTAACAACATTGAGACTCAGAAAATAGATGTGCTTGCTGAGAGCTCGACATGCTAATCAAGGATAGTCAAGGAAACTAGAGAGGTGTGCATCAGTTGGAAGATGATATAGAGGTAGCATAGGTCCAAGATGATTCTGAGATGTTAGACGAGCAGAGAGAAGTTGACTACGTGAAATGGCAGAATATAGGACAAAATCTGAATTACCTTTCTTACAGGAGCACCAACGTGGAGAATTCTCAGGATGTAGTGTTTCCAGCTCCGGTAATGCCTAAGGGATCACCTTTCCAAAGAAACCGTTTGTACAAGGTTGGACCAAACAGAAGCCTTACAATCACAACCAAGAAAAGGCCATACAAGTAGTACCAGCAGCAGAAGCAGACACCATCAAGTTCTTTGGGTACATCTAATGACAAGATCAAGGCTTTGATTCAACAGCTTGCAACCGAGCAGCAGAAAACCACTAGAGGGTTCAACACCAAGGTAGACATTATGTACATCTCAACAGCAAGTTCAAATCAATATCTGTACACTTGAAGAAGTTGGATACACAAGTGGCTCAGACTGGTGAAGCAATGAGAAGACCTCAGGGAGCTCTTCCTAGAAAAGTGGAGAAAAACCCAAAGGAATCTTGTAATATTGTCAAATCTGAAGATGAGACATGTAGTGCAAAGCCGGGGGCAAGCAAGGATGGGAAGTATAGACCACCTATTCCATTCTCAAGAGAGCTTAGTAAGCTTGAAGATCAGGGAGAATTCACTATCCCTTTCATTCCAGGATATTTGATTTTTAGTGATGCACTTTGCGATACCGGAGCAAGTGTGATTATCATCTCGTTGGAAATAATGAAGAAGTTGGGAATTTAATTGATGCAAGAGCATAACTCCTCTATATCTTTTAGAGACGCCACCTCAAATTGCCCAAGAGGGAGGTTAGTTGATTTCACTCTTCTTGTTGGAAACTGCAAAGTTCCATCAGATTTTACTATGGTAGAGATGTCGAAGGGTGGAGCAGTCCCAATACTTTTGGGTAGACCATTTCTGAATACTGGGGGAGCTAAGATCGATTTCCCCAATAAGAGGGTAGTTTTGGAGTATGTGAACAAAGAAGTTCCTTATCCCATTAGAGCATCGACTAGTGATTTTTGTGGAATGATCACAACCTCTAAGGAAAAAGGAACATGTTCGGAATCTGAAGTCTCGGTTTTAACAAGCTTGGCACATGATGAACTCGAGTATGAATCAGATGGCGAGTACAACGTTTGTCGTGAGCTTGCAGAAACCTCTATTTATTTTGGTGATACAGTTATCTTAAACAACGTGTTTGTTGAAAATTCTGAGTTTATGTCTAGAAACTTTTGTCTTAAAGTTTTTGCAGGTAAGCTTGGATTAGGGACTTCAAGACCTTTTACTATGAAGGAAACTTGCCCTGATAGAACTGTAGTGTTGTTGGACACTATAGAAGCTAAATTCTACAGGAAGAATGAACATCTGAGAGAGTTCATTATAGGAGAAAAATTGTCAAAGGGAGTGAACATTCCTCCCAAGAGTCAATCCGCCATCTAAGTGGCATGAAAGTCAAGCTATTGACTCTAAACAAACGCTGAGTGGGAGACAACCCACTATTAGGT
Organism: Lepidium aucheri; assembly: GCA_900406435.1. Lineage (NCBI taxonomy): Eukaryota > Viridiplantae > Streptophyta > Magnoliopsida > Brassicales > Brassicaceae > Lepidium > Lepidium aucheri. Next base: position 1,789 of record OVBA01001018.1, on the reverse strand, counting down.
AGTTTTAACTTTTGTCATTTTTTGGTTTTTATTTAATTTTTCATTTTGATTTGTTTGTTTTTTGTGAGAAAATGATCAGGATACAGAGATCGATCGATCCAGGGAGGGATCAATCGATCATCAAGGAACAAAAAGTCTGCGTACGATCTGACAATCGATTGTCGATCCAGGTAAGTCTTCTGTTTTTTAAAAAAACCTTTTAGAACAGAAAATACTCAATTTTACAAAAGTTCAAATTTAAAGAAAGTTTTTGTTCTTGGGCGATTTTGAGAGATTTTTCACAAAAAAACTTCAATTTCTCATAACTTTCTTGTTTCTTAACGGTTTTGAACGACTTTTGAGTCTATTCCACTCGGATTTTCCTCCTATTTCTTATTATCTAACCTTCATTATCGATAGGCAAAGTTATGGTTCACACTCTCTGGTTTACAGATCGCAATTTTGAGAAGAATTTTGGGAAGTTTTGGATTTTGATTTCTTGTTGATTAATTGTGTAAATTCAAAGTTCTATCATTATTATTTGAGGATTTCAAATGTCACTTGCCCAGATTTTGGTTGGTTTTGCAAAGAAATCGATTTGCTAAGTTGAAGGAGAATTTTAGAGAAATTTAGGAATTTAGGTTTGGAATTGAGATGATAATTAATTGTCTAATGCATTGCTCGATGTTTGCTTGAGTTGATTATTAGTTTAACCAATCAATTTCTCAGTAGTCTCACTCCAGCCTAAATTTTCAGTTTCCTAATGCATATTTGTGAAGTTTAGATCTCTGTTTTTTTGTTGTTTTGTATAATATGGTCCGAGTAGGCGAACAAAAACCGACCAAGAAGGTCAGGAGATCGGTAACGATGGAAGCATGACATTCATCTGGTGGTAATTCAGATTTTCGGACTCTCCCACCATGGCCCAGACCTGAGGGCACTCCTTTTCTGACCAACATCGGGAAAAAATCAAATCCTACCTTGCTGAAATCTGATCCTACGTACAAGGATAGGGACACGGATACAAGTTGGTAGGGGTTTTATGGGATTTTCTATGATCAGTTATTGCGAACAAGCTCGTTCAAACCAAATTTGTTTGTCGTACCACTCTTGACAAGCTTGGGATTCAGGATGATGTTGGTGGTATGATCGAGAGGATATGACTAGGTACATTTGTGCACAGGAGTCATCCGCTGGAGCTAGTCTGTTAGTTGTTAGCATCTTGCTATGTTCATCTTGCAGCTGATCCACATGTTCCAATCTATGCTACTATCTTCACATTCTTTTACAATGGAGTTGTGTACAAGATGTCTATTAGAGACATATGCAAGCTGTATGGTTTCAGAGAGGAAGCTGAGGGGCGGCTGCCTTCTCAGGATAGCCCGCCTAGCAATGCCTTGTGACATGTCTTAGCAGATGGAGGTTTTCAGGGACGAGTTTCGAAGCTCACTCATATCAGGAACCCTATAGTTCGGATATTTTCTATGATTATTGGTTCTACCATCTTTGGTAAGGAGGAGTCAAAAGCAGTGACAAAGCCTGAGTTTGCAATACTTCATCATGCTATCTGTAACACCCTAAACCCGCAAGCTCATGTTCCAACACATTTTTAGTAAAGCCTTGGGCGGACCTTACACTTAACCATTTCAAGTTCNCAACCATAAGTTCAAACATAAACGATAACTTAACGAAATCCAAATCAGTTCTAGCGTCAAGTTCAATTTTAAATAACATAAATAAAACCCCCAAATTCCATCCTTAAATCCACCTCCTCTCCCGTCCGCCTTGGTCTCGCATCTACTAGCCACTT